>ML813706.1:44423-56011 GCA_009831015.1 Picea engelmannii
ATTTAAAAAATATTGAACTAATTGATTTATACTCAGATCAGTCCACAACTCCCAGGAGTGTGATCTGGCCATTCTATTCAAAGCCTTATGTCTGTGCCTTCTTCTATCATACTGTGCATGTATCCTCCTGTCAGACACAAACTCAATTGAGGATGGGTCTACAGGAAAAATCGTCTATCGTGGTACCTTGTGCTGACAATATTTTTTCTCCTCAGTCAGACCCTCCATGCCTTCTATTTATGGAGTGAGTCAAGGTTTCAACCACCAGTCCTTTATTTTATTAAATGAACCCTTAGGATTGGGACAAGGCTTAACGCTCAGGGGACTACCACGTGCTGCTCTTGGATTCGTCGTTATATAAGCACATGATTGCAAAGCCGTCAAAGGAGGTTTGGATCCACACCACTTTTGAGCCCGCAATTCACCACCTTCTGCCACGTAGCTCTTTCGTTATACCATGGTTTCAATTGCGGGACTGCTCAAGAATTTTATCATTCAAGCATGTTGCGTCCCCACAAATCAAATGTGGTCGTTGATCTCGACGCGCTCTACGATCTGGGCACACCAGCTAAATTTAGCGCCACCACTAAAGTTTATCTGCCCGCCAATTCTAGTGGAACAACCCTAATTAATGAATTAATTATCATGATTAAATATTTGTTTAAATAATATTAGTTTAATTAATTAATTATCATGATTAAATATTTGTTTAATTAATATTAGTTTAATGAATTATTAATTTTTATTATGAAGACTTAGTTAATAATACAATTGTATTGGTAGAAGGACCCATTTATGGAGGGGGGATAAGGTGGTTGAGACTTAATGGGGGATAAGGTGGTTGAGACTTAATGAGGGGGGATAAGGCGGTGAATAATGAAAAAAGGAGGATAAGGCAAGGGGGAACACTCGGGAAGGGGGGTGTTCTTTTGTTTGGGGGTAATATCTTTTTGTGGACATTGGAGGAAGAGAAGGGAGGAGGAGTGGAGACTATGTATCTGTTTTTGTGCTTACAGACTTGAGAAATTTCACAAGGGGGCACCTGTTGCTAGGAATTTTGGGCTCAGGGGCCAGGAAACCGTAAGGAATCCTGGAGCTAGGGAGTCAGAAAGATTGTTCCTAGATGGCTCGAAGGTTAGTCAGTTTTTGGCAGAGCTTCAACTTCGGAAAAGTTTCAGAATAACATCAGTTTGAGGTATTTATCATCATTATTATGCTATGATCATCATTGTTATGTTGTTCATTTTTTTATTATTATTTATGCTAAATATGTTATTCATTATCATGCTGTTAATTTATAAATTATGTTGAACAGTGAGTTATTATTATGCTGAATAGAGAACATAATAGAAATCATTATAGCATTTATATATTTAAATTTATGTTTATAAGGTTCTATTTGGACAGGCCTTACATCTAGGATCCATTAAAAATGCACATGGAGATGGCGCTAATCTTGGCACTTCAATAAGAACACTTCCCAGAGGACGATCTGACGTGGTGGCCCGACGTCACTATGCTTATGTGTCATGCAAAGAGAGGTGACACGTGTCACTTGGAAACAAGCAGATGGTATGCCCAAAGGTTCCTGGACTAAGTGCCACATGTCATCGCCAGATGGATGCCAGGTGTCATGACTAATGAGAGTGCCATATGTCTGAACTAATGACTTCCACGTACTTTGGAACTTCAGGGCTCGGGGGCGATCTGCATGTAGAACTAAATATTCGAAGTGAACGACGATCATTGATTTGGATGGACACGCGGCAACAATCAATGTACTTTGGGAGAAACACTCCAGATGAAAGTGAGAGGGGAGGAGCTAAAACTCCCAAAGCCCAGATTCCCAAAGTAAATCATGATCATCCGATGGAGAAGGACACGTGGCGCTTGATCTTTAACTTCGAGAGAAAACACTCTAGATGAAATCGGGAGTGGAGATGTTGAAACTCCCGAAGCTCAGATTCCCAAAGTAAATCATGATCGTCCTATGGAGAAGGACGCGTGGAGCTTAATCTTCAACTCTTGGAGAAAACACTCTGGATGAAATCGAGAGTGGAGATGCTGAAACTCCCGAAGCCTGGATTCCCAAAGTAAATCATGACCGTCCGATGGAGAAGGATGCATGGCACTTGATCTTTAACTCTAGGGCTTATGTCTGGCGCTAGACCTCACACAACTTTGACATGCAGAATACACGCGAGTCACTGATATGAACTGCTCCTGGGATCTCCACCGCTGAAAATTGAATCCGCTCGCTTGTCATTATTTTGAACCTGAAATGGGTTGCTTTTGAATGTTGTGTTTGGATGCTTCTGTGCAGACCATGGACTTGGTCATCCTGTGACCTTTTGATAGCTATATGTGATAACATTTGGCTCCACAGGGGATGGCATGCTCCCTGCGAGATGCCAAGAACGTGCAGTTCTAGTGCCTTAGCCTTTGGGTTGTGGAGTCGAGCTCAAATACAACCTGTTGAGGACCACAGGCTGATATGTATACTATCTACTTGAAAAGAAATCAAACACACATGCTCTAGAAGGAACTTATTTACAAACCTACACTAACTGATTTTTACAATGTGCTAGGTGAAAGAAAAATTCCACTAGAGCCATTCAAGTAACCTCCTAACTGAAAAATTATTTACTCTGTCATTGATCAACAAAGGATAAGGAAACTGTGACAACAAATCGATTACATTCTTTATATCTCCTCCTAGTGTTGAAGGTAAGATAAGGATTGGAGGCTTCAATACATGGAGAAAATGCAACTCCATGTACTCCCCCACAGGATCATAAAAATAGGTGATAAAACCTACTAGGTTGATAATAGAAAGCCTGCTTTGTTTCACAGCTGCTCACATCTGGCTGAATGTTTGTGGAAAGAACATGTGAGTGAAAGGTTGATGTAGGCTACTGATTCACTTCTCCTTTGTCTACCCTGATAACATCTTCTAGCTGATGGAAAGAAATAGCCTCATGTATATCAATGGATGGCTCTTTCTCCTTAATATGTTGCTATTGGCGAAAGATTTCATTTTAATCAGAAGGTTGTCTGCTAATTCTCTTTGCTTCAAAAAATACCTCAACATCTTCATCACTGTCTCCATTATGATCAAATAGAGGAGGATTCTTGAATGACATGCCAAGAGGTATCTTTTGCCCAACATGAGAAAACTGTTCTTTATTATCAAACACAGGTTGCCTTTCAAGATTCAATCCAGGAATAAATATCTTATCATCATCATATCAGTCAAAAATAGGTTGCTCATATCTAGGCCTTTTAGATACAGGGATACAAAGAATATAATCTTCCAGAACATACTCAATTTCTGCACTTTCCTTATTGAGACAACAAACACAGTTTTAATTAGATGCAGATGAATGGGGAAGAGAAAAAACCAATTCCTCATCCAAGGCATCTTCTTCATCCTCACAACCTTCATAAGCATCAACTATTTCATGAACACGGTCTTTATACTCTTCACAACAACTATGAAAAATTAACTCAGAGGAATAAAACTTTTGACAATGCATATTGAAAGCTGCATGAAACTGTTCAAGGGAGGAGATGCTAGCAGGGGGTAAGGATCGATACCACTCAAGAGCATCTCCCTCTTATGAGTACATGAACATATTCATTAATAAATCCTCATGATGTATTCCCCATTGATGCATAAGTTCATGAAACTATGAATGCTCTGCAGGGTTGTCATCTCTATTTTCTCTAAATTTGGGCAAAAAACCACCCCATTCATCCACAGTAGGAACAACATTTGGAAAATCGGGAACAACAGAGAAATTAAAAGGAGCAAACCTCCGATCCAAAATGGCTTCCATCTGAAAATATGACTTCTTAAAATTATGGAGTCACCACTGGATTCTTTAATCATGGAGTCGCCAGGTGAATGATATGCAGTATGAATGTGTTTGGTCTTTCTTTACCATCAAAGATCAGATACGATCATTGTCGTTCTCCCAGGGAATATATCTTCACTTCCTTCCCCAACAAGGGCGCCATTAATGTTAGCACTGAGAGTCACCCTCTGACTGCAAGAGGATAAGCCCAATACCCATAAAAAAAAAGTAAAAGGATTAAAATGGTTTGAGTAGGTGGATCAATAAGACTGTAGGGAGAGGAAAAGATAGCATAAGTAACTACGGATTAGTTCGGGACCATTGGGATATGGAGTCATAAGTATCGTGAATAAGGAAGGCATTTAAACTGCCTATTGTGAAAAGATAGCATAAGTAACTACAAATTAGTTCGGGACCATTGGGATATGGAGTCATAAGTATCGTGAATAAGGAAGGCATTTAAACCACCTATCAGACAAAAGGATTAATGTGGTGATAAGGAGAAAGAAGACAGAAAATGTTTGAGTGATGAACCATGAAAAATGGGCAAGATGACATCAGATCCTCTACCACGTCAGGAATCCATAGATGAGAGAGATGCTACATCCAGACAAGAAGAAAACAAAAAATGTCTGTTGAACCATGAAAGATGGGAAAGACAACAATAGATCCTCCATCGCCTCAGGGATCCATTAATCAAAGAGATTACATTCAGACAAGAAGGGAAACACGAAGGGTCTGAGTGATGAACGATGAGCATGGGAAAGATAACATTAGATCCTCCACCACCTCAGGAATCCATGAATCACAACTACTACATTCATAAAATAAGAAAAACAAATAATATCTGACGAACCATGAAAGATGGGCATGATAGCAACAAATCCTCCATTGCCTCAGGGATCCATAAATCAGATAGATTACATTCAAACAAGAAGGAAAATAGAAGAGTCTGTGTGATGAACGATGAACATGGAAAATATAACAACAGATCCCCCATCGCCTATGGAATCCACGAATCATAGCTACTAAATTCAGACAATAAGGAAAACAAGAAATATTTGATGAACCATGAAATATGGGCATGATAGCAATAGATCCTCCATTGCCTCAGGCATCCATAAATCAGAGAGATTACATTAAGATAAGAAGGAAAACAGAAACAACGTATAAACTAAGAAGACAGTCTGGTAAAAATGATTCAAAGGAATCTTCAATAACATATATTTACAATCCAAACCCTCAGGTATACAAACTAAAAAATTATAGAGCCCTNAGCCTTTGAAGAACACCCCCCCCCCCTTTACAAAATATTGAACTAATTGATTTATACTTAGATCATTCCACGACTCCCAGGAGTGTGATCTGGCCATTCCATTCAAATCCTTACGTTTGCACCATATTCTGTCAGACTGTGCGTGTATCCTCCTGTCAGATGCAAACTCAGCTTAGCATGGGCTTGCAGGAAAAATCTTTGATCGTGGTACCTCAGGCTAACAGTATTTTGTCTCGTCGGCCGGACCCTCCATGCCTTCTATTTATGGAGTGAGTTGAGGTTTCAACCATCAGTCCTTTCTTTTATTAACTGAACCCTCATGATCGGGATGAGGCTTAACGCCTAGTGGACTACCACGTGCTGCTCTTGGATTCATCGTTATATAAGGATGCGATTGCGGGGCCATCAAAGACGGTTTGGATACACACCACGTTTGAGCCCACAATTCACCACCTTCCACCACGTAGCTCTTTCGCTATACCATGGTTTCAATTGCGGGACCGCTCAAGAATTTATCATTCGAGCATGTTGCGTCCCCGCAATGAAACGTGGTCATTGATTTGGTCGTGCTCTATGATCTGAGCACACCTGCTAAATTTAGTGCCACCGCTAAAGTTTATCTACCCACCAATTCTAGGATCCATTAAAACTGTGCATGGAGATGGTGCTAATCTTGGCTCTTGAATAAGAACACTTCCTGGAGGACGATATGATGTGGTGGCCTGACATCACTTTGCTGACGTGTCATGAAAAGAGAGGTGACACATGTCACTTGGAAACAAGCAGATGATATGCCCAAAGGTTCTTGTACTAAGTGCCATGTGTCATCTCCAGATGGATGCCAGGTGTCATGAATGATGAGAGTGCCATATGTTTGAACTCATGACTGCCACGTACTTTGGAACTTCAGGGCTCGGGGGGTTGGTCTGCATGTAGAGCTGGAGCTCTGAAGCGAACAATGACCATCGATTTGTATGAACACACAGAAACAATCAGTGGACTTCGAGAGAAACACTTTGGATGAAAGCGAGAGGGGAGGAGATAAAACTCCCAAAGCCCAGATTCCTGAAGTAAATCATGATGCTCCAATGGAGAAGGACACGTGGTGCTTGATATTTAACTTTGGGAGAAAACACTCTAGAAGAAATTGGGAGTGGAGATGTTGAAATTCCTGAAGCTTGGATTCCCAAAGTAAATAATGATCGTCCGATGAAGAAGGACACATGGCGCTTGATCTTCAACTCAAGTAGAAAACACTCTGGATGAAATTGGGAGTGGAGATTTTGAAACTCTCGAAGCCCGGATTCCCGAAGTAAATCATGACCATCCGATGGAGAAGGACGCATGGCACTCAATCTTTAACTCCAGGGCTTCTGTCTGGTGCTAGACCTCACATAAATTTGACATTCAGAGTACACGTGATCCCCTGATCTAAACTACTACTGGGATCTCCATCGTTGAAAATCGAATCCACTCGCTTGTCAGTATTTTGAACCCGAAATTGGATGATTTTGAATGTTGTGTTTGGATGCTTCTGTGCAGACCATGGACTTGGTCGTCCTGTGACCTTTTGACAGCTTTATGTGATAACAGATTTGACAACCAAATTCATAGGATGAGGACAATTCAAGTTGAGGCTCATAGATGGAAGGCTCAGAGCACTGCCTAGTGTTCTGCACATCATAGTTTTGGCCAGAAATTTGATTTATGTAAGCAAAATGAACAATGAAGATGTAAAAAAAATATTTGAAAAGGAAACATGCAGGATGGTTCGAGAAGCAATGGTGTTGTTGAAGGGAGATCGGTTTGTAACTTTGTATAAGCTTCAATGAGGCACTATTAGTGATGGGTGTAATAGTTCCATTGTTCCTGATATTGGAGTTGAAGAAGAAAGAACTCTTATAGTCTCTAGAGAAAAGGTTATGACGTGGCATCAAAGACTGGGGCATATTGGAAAGAAGGGTCTTCGACTACTACATGGTAAAGGTATGGTTGAAGGTATGTCTAACTGATCTCTAGATTTTGATTTATATGAACATTGTTTATATGGGAAGCAGAATCAGGTAAGATTCCCCTCTAGTGCAACGAGGGAAGAAGAAATTTTACAACTAGTTCACAGTGATGTTTTTGGACCTGTGTCGGTCCCATCATTGGGAAAATCGGTGTACTATGTCTCATTTATAGATTAGTTCTCGAGGAATACTTGGATATATTTCATTAGGAATAAATCTAAAGTCTTGGACAGGTTTAAAGAGTTTAAGGCTCTTATTGAGAATCAAACAAAGAAAAGAATTAAGGTGTTGAGGACAAATAATGGCGGAGAGTTTTGCAGGAATGAATTTGAAGAATTCTATAAGAAGTGTGGTATAACAAGGAAGAAGACTACTCCATACACACCTCAATAGAATGGAGTTGCAGAAAGGATGAACAAGACGCTGATGGAAAAATCAAGGTGCACGCTCAGTGGTGCTGGGTTAGGGCAAGAATTCTGGGTAGAGGCAGTGGGTACTCCATGTTACTTGGTCAATAGATCACCCTCATCAGCGTTGGATGACAAGACTCCACAAGAGTGGACTCATAAGGAACCTTCTCTCTCAGATGTCAAGGTATCTGGTTGTGATGCATATGTTCATGTTCCAAAGAAAAACATGAGTAAGCTAGATAAGAACGCTGAAAAGTGTATCTTTATTGGATATAAAGATGGTCTCAAAGGTTATAAGCTTTGGAACACATAAAATAAGAAGGTAGTGTATAGCCAAGATGTGGTATTTAGAGAAATGAAGGATGTTATTAAACATGAAGTCCTACCAAGAAAGGAAGAACTAGAGAAAATAGAGTTTTATTTAAAGGATGATGAATCAGACTCTACAAAAGAACATGAATCAAAAGAAGAAGATCCTCATACTCCAGTATTGAGGAGATCAATTCGAGAAAGAAGGTTGTCAGAAAGGTATACTCCATCTGATTTCCATTCAAATTTTGCTTTGTCTATTACTGATGATGATCCTAGAACTATTAGGGAGGCATTGGATTGAGAGGCTGGAAATCTCTGGAAAATGGCCATGGACGAAGAAATGGCATCTTTGGATAAGAATGAGGCTTGGGATCTAGTGGAGTTTTCAACTGAAAGAAATCCCATTGGCAACAAATGGGTATTTAAAAAGAAGCTGAATGCATAAGGATAAGTGGAGAAATACAAAGCTCGGTTAGTAACAAAGGGTTATTCCCAGGTTGAGGGAATTGATTTTGGTGATATTTTTTCTCCTGTTGCCAAGTTAACCTCTATAAGATTTATTTTATTTGTTGCTGCTGCATTTGATTTTGAAGTAGAAAATATGGATGTGAAGAAAACATTCCCACATGGGGATCTAGAAGAATAAATCTATATGAAGCAACCAGAAGGTTATGTTGTGAAGGGAAAGAAGGAGTTGGTATGCAAGCTGAAAAAGTCCTTGTATGGTTTAAAAAAATCACCAAGGATGTGGTATAAAAAAATTGATACTTATATGTTGGGACTTGGCTTCACAAGAAGCAAAGAGGATCAATGTGTGTATTTTAAATTAATTGGTGAATATTTGATTTATTTGGTCTTGTATGTGGATGACATGTTGCTGATAGGAAACAACAAGGATATTATCCAGGATGTGAAAACTCAGTTGTCCTCTAAATTTGACATGAAGGATCTCGGTGCTTCAAATTTCATTTTGGGCATGGAAATTAAAAGAGATCAAAAAAAGAGGAAACTCTGGTTAAATTAGAGAAAATATGTTGAGACAATATTGCAGAGGTTTAATATGAAGGAATGTAAGCTGGTCAAGGTTCCTATTCCTATTGTTGTAAAGTTATCTACAGACCAGTGTCCCAAGACACATGAAGAGGAGGAGGGAATCTCTCATGTTCCATATGCAAGTGCAGTTGGCCGTTTTATGTATGCAATGGTCTGTACTAGACTGGACATTGCACATGCAGTGGGAGTTTTGAGCAGGTATATGTCAAAACTAGAGAAGGAGCATTGGACATCAATAAAAAGGGTTTTCAGGTATTTGCATGGCACTGCTAGCTATGGAATGTGCTACCAAGGAAGACCGATATTGGACAAAGTGTTGGATATACATGGCTTTGTGGATAAAGACTGGGATGGAGATATGGATCGTAGGAGATCTACAAGTGGGTATGTGTTTAACCTGTTTGGAGGAGCAATAAGTTGGATGAACAAAAGACATGTTGTAATGGCACTTTCAACTACAAAAGTTGAATACATGGCAGCCACTCATGCAAGTAAGAAAGTAGTATGGTTACAAATATTGTGTTTAGGTATTGGGTTGGTACAACAAGCTGTAAGGATAGATTGTGACAGTCAGAGTGCAATTTTTTTGGCGAAGAACCCGACTTATCTTTCAAAGACAAAGAATATTGATATTCAATATCACTTTGTGAGAGACATGGTTGAAGAAAAGAAAGTATTTTTGAAGAAGGTGGACACTTTGAAGAATGCTACAGATTCATTAACAAAATATGTGAGCACTGAGAAGTTCTCTTGGTGTAGAGGATCCATGGGCATTTCTGCCCTAAATTGTTGACTATGTAACCCTGTAACCCCCTGTATGCAAAGAAAACAACAAGTGGGAGAATTTTGGGTATGTGTTATATTCTTTGTTGGGCGTGCAGGGGTTCGGGGGAAGCGCCCCCGAGAAAGTTTTTTCTATCTCAGGAAACGTGTCACATATTTAGGTGGTTATTTGGCACATGGTTTTTTGTCGATGGTTTTCTATTTGTGGTTAAGGAATTAGGGTTGTTGACTAATCCAGGTCATTGGGTTAGGGTTTTTGATGCTGCAGGCTCCTATATGTATATTGTATTGTAAACATTGTATTATGATGAATGAATATAGAATATGTTGGTTTTCCCAGTTTGGGTTTCCAGGGGAAAAATCTTTTTGTAATGTTTTTATTTGCCATTGTATCTTTTCTGTTCTTTTTCTAAAAATATGTTTGCAGTAATTATTGTACAAGGTTAAAATCTACATTAAGCTAGGATCTTGGAAACCCCCCTGCAAATATACAACCTCTCTCCCACCTCCTCATCTCTAGAGTCAAAGGTTTCATCCCAACCTCTCTTAATACTAAAGACTTTCATTGTTGGAACGCTCACCATTACTCGGTTAAGCAAGGATTCATTTCTCTTCTTAATGATACCCAAATCCCTCCCAAAGCAACCCATTGGAAGTATATCTAGAACAATGATGGATTACCCAAAATAAATATATTATGCTGGACCTTGCTCCACCGGAAAATCCTAACAGGAGAAAATATCATTAAAAGGGGAATCCATGGCCCTTTTAGGTGCGCTCTCTATAAGTAAGAATCTGACACCATTTAACACATTTTTCTTGAATGTAGCTATGTTCTCAAGGTTTGGGAGGTAATTCTTCAGAATCTGAACAATAGAGTCAGGTGGCCAAATACTATCAACCATCTTCTTAAAAATTGGAAATCTAGATACAAAGGCTCTTTAAAGAACAAAGTAACATTCCACAGAATTTGGACAGCCTTACCCAAATATGTCTACTGGAAAATATGGCTATCCAGAAACAAAGCACTCTTTGCAGGGGAACTCAACCTCCCTGTTTCGACTGCCAACAGGGTCATTGACCTACTCTCAAAGGGAAACTCTCAAATACATACTTCGTGGTGCACCAACCTCTCCTTGTTTCTACAAATTGCATTGGTTATAGCCTCTTTGGGAATGTGGTTAGAACTAGAAATAATCCCTTGGCCAACCTCTTCATGTGGTGTGGGATATTCCATATAGGTGGAAGCACCATTGCTTCAAATGTTGACACCTTATTTGGGGAATTAAATGGATTCATATTAAAATAATGTAGAAGTATTACATCATCACATGTTTAGGTCTACATTTGAAACAACTTCGGCCTCATGGATGCATCAAAACACATATTAGATGAAGAAATAAAAATGACTTTATAATATTTGTTTTTCAAGAGATAACCTGAGTACACAATAATTCAAAAAAACTTGTAACATGTTCATTGTCGAATGTGTTAATTGGGGGAATGTTGAAGCAAATGTCAAGATTTATCATTACACACCATGAAATCCCATGAAATATATTGACATTTGATCTATTCCAATGGTAATTTATCTGGGATGAAGATCACTTTTTCTTATTGCTTATGAAATCAATTAAATTGTCTTTAATATTCTCACAAACTTTCCTTGAACATAATCCTTTTACAACTTGTGTACCACCATGGCATTAGTGCCCTTGTTTTCCATTTTATTTTCCACTATATTAGTTGTTGTTTGCGTTATGATCCAACGCCTTCAAAATGTTAAAAATTCAAGTAATTACAGTCCAGTTTGAGGGGGGAAACCTCCTTTTACACTATATCCAATTCAAAATACAATATGAGATAATATAATATTATCCTAAGA
>ML813706.1:63382-88677 GCA_009831015.1 Picea engelmannii
TCTTCCCAAGATTTGTTATTGATTAGTATGTCATCAAAAAATACTAACACAAATTTTCTAAGGAAGGGCTTGAAAATAGAATTCAACAATCTTTGAAATGTTGAATGTGCATTAGTAAGTCCAAATGGCATAACCAAAAAATCATAATGACCTTCATGTGTTCTAATTTTTTTTTTAGGAATGTATTCCCACCTCATTCTAATTTGATGATATTCTGAATGAAGATCCAACTTAGTAAAGAATTTTTCTCCATGCAATTCATCTAATAATTCATCCATGACAGGGATATGAAACTTATCTTTGATAGTAATTTTTTATTGAGTTGTTTATAATATGGACACATACGCCATGAACCATCCTTTTTTGTAACCAACACCATTGGTGAAGAGAAATAACTTTGGCTTGGTTGAATGATTCCAACCTCTAACATTTCTTGGATAATGCGCTCAATCTCACTCTTTTATGCATATGGATACTTTTAATTCCTAATGTTAGGTGGTACACTTACTGGTTGCAAATGAATAACATCGTCATGATCTTGAGTAGGTGGAAGACCCTTAGGAATTTCACCAAATACCTTGGAATGATTGTTGATAACTATTTGGAGATTTGATGGAGCAAAAGAAATATATGTTTGAACATCAATAGAGCATAATTGTGCAATTACACCCTAGTGTCCATTTTTGAGTAATTTTGTCATGCTATTAGAGCTTATCACTTTAGAGGGTTTCCCTTTGATACCTTTAAGCTCAATTCCTTTCGATATGAGGAAAATCTCATGAAAATATATTTAAAATTAAGGGCCATTGTTCCCAATGATTGTAACCGTTGGATCCATAATACAACATCGACGCCACCCATTTGTATGGAAATCATGGGGATATCCAAAAAATACTCCCTCGTGTTGAGCTTAATACTATGGAATTTCCCTGAATAATTTATTGTACCTCCATCTGCAATCATTACTTGAAACTCTGGTGCATGATATAAAAATGAAATGACCCTCCAATGAATTGAACAATCAAAGTTTAAGTGAATACCATAATGTAACAAAAAAACACTTTTTAATTATACACGACTTGTTAATTTACGCAACTTAGATTATCATTACTAAATCTAAATAAGTATTATAAGTTTAACAACGAAAAATGCATTTCCCTTCATCAAGAATTAATTTATGTACTAGCATAAATTCTAAAGATTATATCCAAGTAACAACTACGATACACAAGAAAATCATCTTATTGGCATTAATTGAGGTTGTCCAGCTTGCGCAACTTTTATATACTAAGTATGTAAGTCGTAATCCAAACCCCATAAAGGATTATTGTAATTCAACCTAATTTCATCAATAATCATTAATATAACATTTAGAGAAGATAACATTATTCAACTCAATATTATTAATTCGATTTGAAAATAATTACAATATGATATAAATAACAATTAAATGTATAATGACCCTAAAATCTAGTCATCAAAGAGTGAATAATATTATAATATCAATTGTCTACTCAATATTATAATATCAATCTTAAATCAAACCAAGCAACCTGCTCATGAATTGTTATACCAACGCGCAAGTAAAATCATCTTCCAATAATTCATCAACATAGTTATTATACCATTTTGTTTTCTAATCATTAATTAAGTTCTCCCTCGCATATTTGGCAACAAAAATCCAGAGAATAAGCTACTAGTATTTGTTGTGAAGAAGGTATTGATCTCTATGGTAATTGTAACACCAAAATGAAAGGATTAAACTTCAATTTAGAATACGTGGCTTATAGTCTAACAATATAAGGGTGGAACTTCACTCCCGACCCATCCAACAAGCATCGTATTGCTACGCATAGGAAATGGTCTCGTTGTAGCAATTCCATGTAAAAAAAAGATTCAAATGAGGAAATAGAACAGTATGCAAATTTAATAATACGAGTGAAGGAAATTGTTCCACATTTGCTCATATAACACTAAATAACCAAAATGCTACTTAGAGGTTCAACAATGTTCAGTGTTAATGCAAAATTTAGGATCGAAGGTGCCATAAGTACCACAAGTGTGGACAGTGGGGCACTTAGAGCGTTGAAGGCCCTAGCAAGGTCAAATAATGTTGCTACTATCCCTAAACATTAGAGGGATAGGGGGCTCCTTTAAAGTTTCCACGTTTCGTAGGGTTTTGGATCGTGTGTGTCCAGATATCATTTTTTTACAGGAGACTCTTGTGGAGGAACATAAAGCCAGAAGTTTTGTTCAGGTTTTTCGGCCAAGTTGGGTTTCTAGTGCTGTTAGTTCTTTAGGAACTTCCCGGGAGATTTTAGTGTCATGGGATCTGGATACATACTCCCTTACTCCTTCCCTAACCTGTGGGGGTATTTTCTTAATTGATCAAGTTACTTCTACCCATTGCTCTATCTCTTTACTCAACGTTTATGGTCCTTTTATGGATAAAAGAACTTTCTGGGATTCCCTGGCGGATAGTGGCCTACTCTATGCTAGCAATTTGATACTTGCGGGGGATCTGAATATTACGCTTTCAACGGAGGAAGTGTGGGGTAGTACTAATTTCTCGGTTTCTATGGCAGATCATCTAAAAGTAGTCTTCAAGTCAAAGAATCTAGTGGATATCCGACCGGATATGATGGTTCCTACATGGTACAATGGTCAGCAAGGATCACAGGCTATTGCGAAAATATTGGACAGGTGTTTAATTTCATAAAGTTTAATAATCTCCAAAGATTATTACCGGTCGTGGGTGGAATACCCGTTTATTTCGGACCATGTTCCTATTGTTTTTCAAATGGATATTGTACCGGTTAACAAGATTTATCCCTTTAAGTTCAATCCAAGTTGGTTACTCGATGCTGATTTTAAGTCTTTAGTGTATTCGGTATGGAAGGATAACAAGTATTTATCTGAAGAAGGCTCACAACACAAATTAGTCTGGAAACTAAGATATTTAAAACAATAGACTAAATTGTGGTAAAAAAAGAAGGAAAAACTTTTAGTGAAACGTATGATATCGTTGGAAGCACAGTTCAAATAAAGTTTTTTATTTGTTGTTGAGGGTAACTCAACTAGTGAAAACGAGATTCTGTTGGGAAATCTGGAAAAGGAGAGAAATAAAATTTTATTATATAATGAGGAGAAGTGGCACCAAAGAAGCAGAGCGATATGGATTGAAAGCGGTGACTCCAATACAATTTTTTTTCATTATTTTGCAAGTCAGAGATGCAAACACAAATATATCCGGGAAATAACTGATGAGTTTGGTGAGCAATGCAAAAGACAAGCACATTTGAAGAAGGCAATGACTTATTATTTTAATAATTTTTACAAAGCCCGGTTAGACTCTTTTACTTTGGAGAAAATGGAAGTTACTAATATTTTCAAAAAAATGATACAGGCTGAGGATTTAATTTCCTTATTAAAAGCTGTAACAACAGAGGAAATTAAAAAGGTGCTCAATCTTTTTAAGAGGGGCAAGAGTTCAGGCCCTGATGGCTGGACGGTGGAATTTTTCTCTTCCTTCTTTGATTTGGTCAGCAAAGATTTAGTTCAGGTGGTGGAGGAATAAAGGAATTTTGGGAATATTCTAGGGTGTTTAAACTCTACTTTCTTGACTTTGATTCCTAAAGAGAATAACCCATCCTCTTTCAGAGACTATAGGTCGATTTCACTTTGCAATCTATGTTACAAGTTGATCTCCAAAGTCATCTCTAACATGATCAAGCCTTTCTGATCTAGTCAGCTTTCAGAAGAACAGTTAGGGTTTTTGGAAGGTCGCAGGATCCAGGATGCCATAGGCACTGCTTTTGAGTGCTTGCATAGTATATCTAAGAGGAAAAATAGTAAATCTTTGATTCTCAAATTGGATTTACATAAGGCATATGACTATGTGGATTGGGATTTTCTTCATATGGTACTCATTCAGATAGGCTTTGAGTCTCAAATGACAAGATGGATAATGAGTTGTGTTACTTCACCTTCCTTTGCTGCTATCATCAATGGGGAGGCCACAAAATTTTTCAAAAGTGGGAGGGGCCTAAGACAGGGTTGTCCCTTGTCACTGTTACTTTTTATCCTAGTAATGGAAACACTTAGCCTGTTATTAATAAAGGGCAAAGTGGAGAATAAGATTTTGGGTGTTAAAGTGTCAAGATTGGTAAATATCCTGCACCTCTTTTTTGTTGACGATGTTCTAATCATGTCAATTGTTGATCTTAATGAATGGAAGGAGATACTTGATCGCATTCTCCTTTTCTATAAAGCCACTGGATTATAGGTAAATTTCTCTAAGACTATGGTTCACTATGAAGGTATGACTGAATCAGAGCTGGTTCCATTTAGATCTTTACATGATTTTCCTTTCTTAGCCCTGCACTTAGGTTTCAAATATTTGGGTTTTTATCTGAAAACTGGACTGCAGAGGGTGGTGGATTGGTTGTGGCTTATAAACAAAATTGAAAAAAAGATTGGGATTTGGTGTTATAAGTGGCTCTCGTTGGGTGGAAGGTTTATTATGCTTAAGATGGTTCTGGAAAGCCAATCTATTTATTGGATGGCAGTGGAGTTAATTCCAAAATTTATCCTCAACAAGATTCGTAAATTATGCTTTAACTTCTTATGGAATGGTAACAACACTACTAGTCATATCCATTTGTGCAGTTGGGAGGCTTTTTCGAGGCCAAAATCTAGTGGGGGATGGGGTCTCAGGAATTTGGCTCATTTTAATACAACTTTATTAGCCAATACTCTTTGGCATATTCTCTTCGACAAAGGTTTATGGCATAATATAGTGATGGATAAATACTTAAGACACTCCGATGTAATTCGATGGTTCAGATTGGCAAATTTCGAAGCCAATACAACATCTAGGATATGGAGGAACCTGTTGAAGTTGATTCACCTGTTACTTCACTGGCAGAGGTGGCTACCGGGGTCGGAGGAACAAATTCTTATCGACAGAGACTGTATTCTGGGTATGGGTGAAAACTCCTCATTATCTCAGCCTCTTCGTGATCATCTATCAAGAAAGGAGGTTAAGATGTTGGTCAATGCAAGAAATCCACAAGGGGTAAGTGAGTTATTTGATTTATGGTTATGTAGTGGCTCTTTGGGTTTAAACAGTACTCTTGCAGAGGAATAGGATAACTTTACAAAAGGCCTTACTGCATCTAGAGTTTACCTTGGTGAATAAAATGATAAACTTTTGTGGGCAGGTGGAGATGCATCCGACAAAATAACTATCAAGAATATCTATCTAGCACTAGTTTCTACACAAAATTTTCAATTTTCGCCCAAATGGATTCAGAAATTTTGGAGCTGGGATATTCAACTAAATATTAAACTCTTTATGTGGTTGACCATTTCCCGAAAGATATTGACATGGGATGGACTTCAAAAAAGAGGATGGGAAGGGCCCGACTTTTGTATTTTCTGTAAGAGAAACTCAGAAAGCTTAGAACACCTTTTCATCAATTGTGATTTTACAAAATAGTTACGGGCTTTGTTAAAGTATCGTTTGAACTTAAAGAGAATATGGTTGGGAGAGGATATCGCTGTTTATTTTTATCAATGGATTTCTGATTAGTTGTTTCTACTTGAGATTGCAGCCTTAACCTATTGGTGCTTGTGGATCGAAAGAAATAAGGGTATCTTTGAAAATAAGACGCCAACTGTCCATTCAATCCTTCATAAGGTTATGGGTCTGTTTAGAACAAAAAATAATCTTGTTCCTAAATGCGCCATAAAGAAATGCTTTATTCAACATGAAGATGGGTCGTCCATAGATTTTTTCTATGGGGCTGCAAGAAGTGACCTGTCATCCCGTGGGGCCGGAGGGGTAATTAAAACTACTGATAATATTGTTTACAGGTGGTTTTTTAATTAAGGTGGAGGAACAAACTCTAAGGCTGAATTATTAGGAATCTGGGCATCCCTTACTCTAGCAAACTTTCTTGATATTCATAGGCTACAAGCCTTATATGTCCCAAGTTTTAGCATTATATCCTTATGTAGACAAACTATACAAAGGGTCCTTGGTGGTGGCACAATACACATATACAACTTCACAAATTGTTAGGAACCTATTAATTGTAATAAAAAATATTGTATAAGAAACTAAATGCCACCCAAGCTATTGAAAATAACTTTTGAAAGTATACCCCCAAAAAAGACTCCAACATAATATATCTACACAAAAGGGAATTATAAATATGTCTTGAACATTCATATGATTAATGATAGAGGTATAACTACTATATATTGATAAATGTTTGGTTGTTTATTTGGATGGAATTCTCATTTTTAGGGAGAGAAGAAAAGAACATGTAGATAATTTGAGGCTATAGTTTAAAGTGATACAAAAGAATAAGTGTGAATTATTCAAGTAAGAGTTGGTGTAACTTAGTTTTTTGGTCTCCAAGTATAGATTGTGAATGGATTCTAGTGAAAGTGAAGGATATATTGGAATGGTCCACACCTAGTAGTACCAACATAGAGTAAATAATTATTGATCTTAATAAAAAAAATCTCAAGTGAATAAAAGTGAAGGATATATTGGAATGGTCCACAACTTGTAGTACCAACATAGAGTAATTAATTATTGATCTTAATAAAAAAAAATCTCAAGTGAACAATGTTTTTTTTGTTATTTAATGTTAGTATTTCTTGTCAATGTTTTGAGAAGGTTTTTGGATGCATTTATGTTGTATTTTATTACTCTGCACCCTAGATTAATTTCTAGGATTCATGTAAGCATTTGGTGGTTTTCATTTTTGGGTGTATGTTTCCTCAAAGCATTTGGTTTTTGATCCGGATTATTTTTGGCACGAAATGAGAGCGGACATATAATAAAGATATGTACAGAGATATCAAAGATATTCAATAATATAACATAAATGTATCAGAGATGCAACCATAAACATAGTTATAAAGTAATACAATATTTCTATTAATGAAAGAAATGTACAGAGACTGTAAAAATACAGAGTGAAAGACTCGCTAGAATGGTGGCAGCTTATCTCTGAGAAGAGATGTGACGGCTACTCGCATTCGCAAGAATATGATTACAATGAGGCTCTGAAGGCCTTTTTACAATAAAAAAGAATGCCAAAAAACCTAGACATCCAAAAACCTAACCCTAGGAGATGAAACACCAAAAGTCATGTGGGCCCTGTTTGGGTAAGTTAGTACATCAACTTCCCGGGGTCGTAACTTTGCATACGATCTCCATTTTAGGCGTATGATAGCCCGTTGGAAAGGTATCATCGAAGAGATTCATTCTGGGGGCTCAATCATGCCTTTGGATATCATTGAGAAGCTGGATCCTGAAATACCTTCATTTAGGCCCTCAAAATGGTCCCGGAAGTTAAAAACTACTAAAAATAGTAAATTGCCAAAATTGCCAGAAAACTGTTTTGAGCCAGTTGGAAAAGGTGGGTGGCCACCGATATCCACCTGGATTAATCCTCCCTCCTTAGGAAGCAATGGTCTCCATTGCGTTGAGTGCCCGGGGGAGAGGAAAAAACATTTGTTGAATCTGAATCTTGGTGAGTTGCTTGCCTTGCTAGAGATGTCGCGCTGCTCGGTTTGTGGAAGGCTATCACGAGCATGTGGATGGAAGGGTTGGACCTTTTTAACTAGTCTTGATACATGAGATCCTTTTGTGAAGAAGGAATATTTACACTTTGCTACAATATTTTCGGCCTGCTTCTGTTGGATAGAAGGTGCTTGGGCCGAGGCTATAGTGGTTGCAGTATCCTTTTGTTCACCTTTTGAACAGATAGGGAATAAGCTAAATTTGGTAGTATGAGATACTACCTTGTGACACTTTTTAGGTGGAACAATAGTCAGAACTACCTATGGTATTCTGTAGAGATGACCCCCCAGAGAAACAATGACACTGTGGGGTCAATAATCATAAACATCATGGTGCTTCCACATATATGGTTGGCCCAAGAGAAAATCATAGACATCCAGTAGGGAAAAATCACATAATACCTCATCCTTGAAGGGTTGGAAGTCGTATGAAAATCGACACTGCTGACTGACATGAAGATCTCATCCTTGGCGAAGCCACCCGATGTTGTATGGATAAGGGTGTGGTGTTGTCTACAATCCCAACTGTTTGATGACCTCTGCTGAAATGAGGTTATTCTGGCTTCCACTATCAACAATAAAATGCAGCGGGGTCCCCTTCACCCACATCCGTGAATGAAAAAGGTGCTCCCCCTCTTCAGGATCTGTTGGTTCTTCTGGTTGAAATTCTACGGTCGCGACAATAGCAGTGGGGTCTGCGTCGATGATCTGTCTTTTACCATCATTTTCAGAATAAGATTCCGAATTAGGGTTCGGCTCCTTATCTTTGATCTCAGCCACCAATGACTGTTTTGAGCGACATTCATTGGTGTTGTGCCAGGGGATTTTGTGGAAATCACACCATTTTCCGGTGTCCCTCTTTATCTTCCCATGACCCTTCTTTTCTTGTGGCTTGGACTGGTTTTTGGGAGACTGTTTGTTAGGGTCGTCTTTGTCATACTTTTGTTTTTGCGGATTTGCAGACTGAAACTCCCATTTGTTCTGGTTCTTAAATTTATGCTCGATTTTAACAACATATCGATAAGCAGTGCTGAGTGATGAGATGTCCAGAAAATCCATTTCAGATTGGATGTAACTGTGTAGAGCCCCATGGTATTTCAGAACCAAATTTTGTTCGGAGTCTTTGATACCCATCTTGGTGCGCAAGGTATGGAAGGTATTGGTGAAATCTGAAACTTCTTGGCCCCTCTCTTGTCACAGTGTGGTCCATCTCATGTACTAGTACTCATAGTTGTCAACAGGGTAATATTGTTCCTTTACCACATCCACAAAAAAATCCCAAGTGGGCTCGACCCCATATATTCCAGACTCCTTTGTGGAACTTTGCTCCCAGTAAGTTTCCCACCAATGTTTGACACGGGGGAGAGATTTAAGGAGTGCGAAGGTGATATTTTCTCTGTCAGAAAAATTGTGAACAGAGAAATAACCTTCTAGCAGGTTTAACTATTTGTCTAGGGATTATGCATCTATCTGTCCTTCAAATACAGGAATATCAAAATTAACTTGTACCTTGAAAGGTGAGGTGCCTCCAAAGTGGTCGTTTGATGAAAATGTGTCTATTTCTACCTACCGACGTTGAAGGATGTGGGAAAAATTCTCCATCATTTCATCCCTCTGTCGCGTGAGAACTTGCTCAAGCAACAGACTGATAGGATCGCCTGCTCCATCGTTTTTTTTTCTTCCGCCATTGCGGGTTTCTTAGGTGTGTGAGAGCGATTGTCCTCAAGAGAGACAAGCTCGAGACCCAAATTTCTATACTGGGACCTCGTTGGGGACATGCACTGAAAAATGATCAAGAGCAGCCTGCTCTGATACCACTGATGTGGATTATTTTCGACGCGAAATGAGAGTGGAGATATAATAAAGAAATGTATAGAGATATCGCAGAATTTCAATAATATAACATAAATGTATTAGAGATGCAACCATAAACACAAATATATAGTAATACACGATTTCTATTAATGAAATAAATGTACAGAGACTGTAAAAATACAGAGTGAAAGACTCGCTATAATGGTGGCAGCTTATCTTTGAGAAAAGATGTGATGGCTACTCGCATTCACAAGAAGATGATTACAATGAGGCTCTGAAGGCATTTTTACAATAAAAAAGAATGCCAAAAAACCTATACATCCAAAAACCTAACCCTAGGAGATGAAGCGCCAAAAGTCACGTGGGCCCCGTTTGGGTAAGTTAGTACATAAACTTCCCGGGGTCGTAACTTTTGCATATGATCTCCATTTTAGGCGCATGATAGCCCGTTCGAAAGGTATTGTCGAGGAGATTCATTTTGGGGGATCAATCATTCCATTAGCTAACATTGAGGAGATTGATCCTGAAAAACCTTCATTTAGGCCCTCAAAATGGCCCCGGAAGTTAAAAACTGCTAAAAATAGTAAATTGCCAAAATTGCCAAAAAACTGTTTTGAGACAGTTGGAAAATGTGGGTGGCAAGTGATATCCATCTAGATCAATCATCCCTCCTTAGGAAGCAATGGTATCCATTGCATTGAGTTCCCAGGGGAGAGGAAAAAGCGTTTGTTGAATCTGAATCTTGGTGAGTTGCTTGCCTTGCTGGAGACGTCGAACTGCTTGGTTTCTGGAAGGCTATCATGAGCATGTGGATGGAGGGGTTGGACCTTTTTTAACTAGTCTATATACATGAGATCATTTTTTCCAGAAGGAATATTTACACTTTTCTACAGTCGTTTCGGCCTGCTTCTGTTGGATAAAAGGTGCTTGGGTCGAGGTTGTAGTGGTTGCAGTATCATTTTGTTCACCTTTTGAACAGATTGTGAAGAAGCTAAATTTTGTAGTATGAGATGCTACCTTGCGGCACTTTTTAGGTGGAACATTAGTCGAAACTGCCTATGGTATTCTATAGAGATGCCCCCCATAGAAACAGTGACACTGCGGGGTCGAGACTCATAAACAACATGGTGCTTCCACATATATGGTTGGCCCAAGAGAACATCACATGCATCTAGTGGGGAAGCATCACATAATACCTCATCCTTGAAGGGTTGGATGTCGTATGACAATCGACACTGCTGGCTGACACGAAGATATCATCCTTGGTAAAGCCACCCGATGTTGTATGGCTACGAGTGTGGTGTTGTCGAAAATCCCAACTGTTTGACAACCTCTGCTGAAATGACGTTATTATGACTTCCGTTATAAAAAATAAAATGCAGCGGGGTCTCCTTCACCTACATCTGTGAATGAAAAAGGCACTCCCCCTCTTCAGGATCTGTTGGTTCTTTTGGTTGAATTGTTGTGGTCGCGACAATAGAAGTGGGGTTTGCGTCGATGATCTACCTTTTACCAGTATTTCCAGAATCAGATTATGAATTAGGGTTTGGCTCCTTGTCTTTGATCTCGGCCACCAATGAGTGTTTTGAGCGACATTAATTGTATTTGTGTGAAGGGATTTTGTGGAAATCGCACCATTTTCTGGTGTCTCTCTTTTTCTTCCCATGACCCTTCTTTTCTTATGGCTTGGACTAGTTTTCAGGAGACTGTTTGTTAGGGACGTCTTTGTCATACTTTGGTTGTTGTGTATTCTCAAACTCGAACTCCCATTTGTTCTGGAGCTTAAATTTCTTCTCAATTTTAACAACATATCGATAATAGCACCGAGTGATGAGATGTCCAGAAAATCCATTTCAGTTTGGATGTATCTATGCAAAGCCCCACGGTATTTCAGAACCAAATGTCATTCAGAGTCTTTGATACCCAGCTTAGTGCACAAGGTATGGAAGGTATTGGTGAACTCTAGAACTTCTTGTCCCCTCTCTTGCCGCAGTGTGGTCCATCTCATGTACTGGTCCTCATAGTTGCCAACAGGTTAATATTGTTCCTTTACCGCATCCACAAAACATTCCAAGTGGGCTCGACCCCATATATTCCAGACTCCTCTATGGAACTTTGCTCCCAGTAAGTTTCCCACCAATGTTTGACATGGGGGAGAGCTTTAAGGAGTGCGAAGGTGATCTTTTCTCTGTCGGAAAAATTGTGAACAGAGAAATAACCTTCTAGTAGGTTTAACCATTTGTCTAGGGATTCTGCATCTATTTGTCCTTCAAATACAGGAATATCAAAATTAACTTGTACCTTTAAAGGAGAGGTGCCTCCAAAGTGGTCGTTTGATGAATATGCACCTATTTCTATTGGCAGGTGTTGAAGTATGTGGGAAAAATTCTCCATCATTTCGTCCCTTTGTCACATGAGAGCTTGCTCAAGAAACAGACTGATAGGATCGTCTGACCCATCATTTTTATTTTCTTCCGCCATTGAGGGTTTCTTGGGTGTGAGAGAGTGATTTTCCTCAAGAGAGACAAGATCAACACCCAACTTTCTATACTTGGACCTCGTCGGAGACATGCACTGAAAAACGATCAAGAGTAGCCTGCTTTGATACCCTGATCCAGATTATTTTCGGCACAAAATGAGAGCAGAGATATAATAAATAAAAGTACAGAGATATCGCAGATATTCAATAATATAACAGAAATTTATCAGATATGCAACCATAAACATATATATACAATAATACATGATTTCTATTAATGAAATAAATGTACATAGACTGTAAAAGTACAGAGTGAAAGACTCGCTAGAATGGTGGTAGCTTATCTTTGAGAAGAGATGTGATGGCTACTCGCATTCGCAAGAACATGATTACAATGAGGCTTTGAAGGCCTTTTAACAATAAACAGGAATGCCAAAAAACCTAGCTATCCAAAAACCTAACCCTAGGAGATGAAGTGCCAAAAGTCATGTGGGCCTCGTTTGGGTAAGTTAGTACATCAACTTCCCGGGGTCATAACTTTTGCATACGATCTCTGTTTTAGGCGTATGATAGCCCGTTGGAAATGTATCGATGAGGAGATTCATTTTGTGGGCTCAATAATGCATTAGGTTATCATTGAGAATCTCTATCCCTAAAAACCTTCATTTAGGCCCTCAAAATGGCCCCAGAAGTTAAAAACTGCTAAAAATAGTAAATTACCAAAATTGCCAGAAAACGGTTTTGAGCCAGTTGGAAAAGGTGGGTGGCCACTGATATCCACCTGGATCAATCCTCCCTCCTTAGGAAGCAATGGTCTCCATTGCGTTGAGTGCCCGGGGGTGATGAAAAAACATTTGTTGAATCTGAATCTTGGTGAGTTGCTTGCCTTGCTGGAGACGTCGTGTTGCTCAGTTTGTGAAAGGCTATCACGAGCATGTGGATGGAAGGGCTGAAACTTTTTAACCAGTATGGATACATGATAACCTTTTGTGTAGAAGAAATCTTTACACTTTAGTATAATATTTTCGGCCTGCTTCTGTTGGATAGAAGGTGTTTGGGCTGAGGTTGTAGTGGTTGCAGTATCCTTTTGTTCACCTTTTGAACAGATTGTGAAGAAGCTGAATTTTGTAGTATGAGATACTACCTTGTGACACTTTTTAGGTGGAATAGTAGTCAGAACCACCTATGGTATTCTTTAGAGATTACCCCCCAGAGAAACAATGACACTGCGGGGTCGAGACTCATAAACAACATGGTGCTTCCACATATATGGTTGGCCCAAGAGAACGTCACAGGCATCTAGTGGGGAAACATCACATAATACCTCATCCTTGAGGGCTGGATGCCGTATGACAATCGACACTGCTAGCTGACATGAAGATCTCATCCTTGGGAAAGCCACTCGATGTTGTATGGTTGTGGGTGTGGTGTTGTCGACAATCCCAACTATTTGACGACCTCTGCTGAAATGAGGTTCTTCTGGCTTTCACTATAAACAATAAAATGTAGCGGGGTCCCCTTCACCCACATCTATGAATGAAAAAGGCACTCTCCCTCTTCAGGATCTGTTTGTTCTTCTAGTTGAATTGCTACAGTCACGACAATAGCAGTGGGGTCTGCGTCGATGATCTGCCTTTTACCAACATTTTTAGAATCAAATTATGAATTGGGGTTCGACTCCTTGTCTTTGATCTCAGCCACCAATGACTGTTTTGAGCGACATTCATTTGTGTTGTGCCAGGGGATTTTGTGGAAATCGCACCATTTTTCGGTGTCCCTCTTTGTCTTCCCATGACCCTTCTTTTCTTGTGGCTTGGAATGGTTTTCGGGAGACTGTTTGTTAGGGCCGTCTTTGTCATACTTTGGTTGTTGCAGATTCGCAAACTCGAACTCCCATTTGTTCTGGTGCTTAAATTTCTTCTTGATTTTAATAGCATATCGATAAGCAGTGCCGAGTGATGAGATGTCCAAAAAATCCATTTTAGTTTGGATGTATCTATGTAGAGCCCCACGGTATTTCATAACCAGATGTTGTTCAGAGTCTTTGATACCTATCTTGGTGCGCAAGGTATGGAAGGTATTGGTGAAATCTGTAACTGCTTGGCCCCTCTCTTGTTGCAGTGTGGTCGATCTCATTTACTGGTCCTCATAGTTGCCAATAGGGTAATACTATTCCTTTACCGCATCCACAAAAAAATCCCAAGTGGGATCGACCCCATATATTCTAGACTCCTTTTTGGAACTTTTCTCCCAGTAAGTTTCCCACCATTGTTTGACATGGGGGAGAGATTTAAGGAGTGCGAAGATGATCTGTTCTCTATCAAAAAAATTGTGAACAGAGAAATAACCTTCTAGCAGGTTTAACCATTTGTCTAGGGATTCTGCATCTATCTGTCCTTCAAATACATGAATATCAAAATTAACTTGTACCTTGAAAGGAGAGGTGCCTCCAAAGTGGTCATTTGATGAAGATGCGCCTGTTGCTATCGACAGGCATTGAAGGATGTGGGAAAAATTCTCCATCATTTCGTCCCTCTGTCGCGTGAAATATTGCACAAGCAACAGACTGATAGGATCATCTGCTTCGTCGTTTTTCTTTTCTTCCACCATTGAGGGTTTCTTGGGTGTGTGAGAGTGATTGTATTCAAGAGATATGAGCTCGAGACACAACTTTCTATACTCGGACCTCGTCAGGGACATGCACTGAAAAACGATCAAGAGTAACCTTCTTCTATACCACTGATCTAGATTATTTTCGGCACGGAATGAGAGTGGAGATATAATAAAGAAAAGTACAGAGATATCGTAGATATTCAATAATATAAAAAAATGTATCAGATATGCAAGCATAAACATAGATATACAGTAATACATGATTTCTATTAATGAAATAAATGTACAGAGACTATAAAAATATAGAGTGAAAGACTCGCTAGAATGGTGGCAACTTATCTCTGAGAAGATATGTGATGGCTACTCGCATTCGCAAGAATATGATTACAATGAGGCTCTGAAGGCCTTTTTACAATAAACAATAATGCCAAAAAACCTAGACATCCAAAAACCTAACCCTAGGAGATGAAGCGCCAAAAGTCACGTGGGCCCCGTTTGGGTAAGTTAGTACATCAACTTCCCGGGGCCGTAACTTTTGCATACGATGTCCATTTTAGGCATATGATATCCCGTTGGAAAGGTATCATCGAGGAGATTAATTTTGGGGGATCAATAATTCCTTCTAATATTATTTAGAATCTCTATCCCTAAAAATTCCATTTAGGCCCTCAAAATGGCCCTCGAAGTTAAAAACTGCTAAAAATAGTAAATTGCCAAAATTGCCAGAAAATTGTTTTGAGCCAGTTGGAAAAGGTGGGTGGCCACCGATATCCACTTGGATCAATACTCCCTCCTTAGGAATAAATGTTATCCATTGTGTTGAGTGCCCGAGGGAGAGGAAAAATCATTTGCTGAATCTGAATCTTGGTGAGGTGCTTGCCTTGCTCGAGACGTCGCGTTGCTTGGTTTTTGGAAGGCTATCACGAGCATGTGGATGGAAGGGTTGGACCTTTTTAACCAGTCTGGATACATGATATCCTTTTGTGCAGAAGGAATCTTTACACTTTGATACAATCTTTTCAGCCTACTTCTGTTGGATAGAAGGTGCTTGGGCTGAGGTTGTAGTGGTTGCAGTATCCTTTTGTTCACCTTTTGAAGAGATTGTGAAGAAGTTGAATTTTGTAGTATGAGATACTACCTTGTGGAACTTTTAGGTGGAACAATAGTCAGAACTACTTCTGGTATTCTGTAGAGATGACCCCCCAGAGAAACAATGACACTACGGGGTCGAGACTCATAAACAACATGGTGCTTCCACATATATGGTTGGCCTAAGAGAACATCACACACATCCAGTGGGGAAACATCACATAATACCTCATCCTTGAAGGGTTGGATGCCGTATGACAATTGACACTGTTGGATGACACGAAGATCTCGTCCTTGGTGAAGCCACCTGATGTTGTATGGCTACAGGTGTGGTGTTGTCAACAATCCCAATTGTTTGACGACCTCTACTGAAATGAGGTTCTTCTGGCTTCCTGTAACACCCTGTTTCCCTCATTCTGTAAAAATAACTATACTGGCCAAGAACTATGGCAGACTCAAAGATGTGAATGTGTGATTTTGAATGGACCTTAGTATAAAAGGTTGACGAATGTAAATAATGTTACGAATATATGTTGCAGGACTGCTGGGAGGGGGATGTGCTGAAAAGAGACAACGATGGCTGATTAAAGGTGGTGGAAGGCATCTGGAATGGTGGCATTAACTTCCACCGAAACCAATACCATATTTGGTCTTCATTGGCTTGAATATCAAGAGCGTCTCGCTGGCCTCGAAATGAATTACTTGCCAGGTTGGTAGGTGAAGAGGCTCCTTATGAGTTAATGAAGGATGGGGGTGAACTGCCCATCCGTGGAAGCCTTAGACCTGACCACCATGGGGGGAGTTCATGCCACACACAACCTCACTAGAAAAGAAAAGGCAGGAAAGAGGTGTGGAAGGGGGTAGTTGCGACAGAGATCGGAAGAGGGGAGAAATCGAAAGGACTCTGGAAAAATATACAGGGTGATTGATAAGCAAAGAAGAAGGAGAGTAACCTTCTTTCTCGACTTCTGACGAATAGAGACTTAGTCTCATAGCATCGTGGTCTAAGCTCGGGGGTGGCTAGTGGTAAATCCATTCGGAATCGCTGAGCCTATGGTTGGGTGGAAACGAGCACCCCTCTCAACAGTTGCATCAAACCTAGTGTTTTTCTGATAAGTGTTATATCTCGTATATTGAAATTAATATTTTGATATGTATACTCATGGTTTGTGCAATTATGAATGGTTTCAGTATAAGACTGTCTGTATGGTATTTTGATAAGAAATGGTGGTTGTATGCTTATGTTGGAAAGACCACCTATGGCTTACGTAAACACACACACACACACACACATATATGTTTTGAATGGATTTAGTTTTCAAGTCTGTTCTCGGGAAATTTACTCCCTTAATTGTCTCAAGTAATGCCCTGGATAGATCTCCCCACAGGGAAACCCTTTTGAAAGTTTATCCAAGGATCTGTTGGAGGATTTTATGGCGTAAGTCTTAAAACCCTTCACAAGAGAGAATGGTCCTCTTAGACTTGGACATTTCGATGTTTCGGCACCCGGGGTACCTAAGTGTGAGTTTCCTTGTACTCGCAAGTCTTGAGACCCCGACTTGCAAGATCTCGATGGAAGAAACCTCGAAATAAGATGAGTAGGTTGAAGAGTTGGTATTTCGGCGTTTCGGCACCCGGGGTACCTAAGTGTGAGTTTCCTTGTACTCGCAAGTCTCAAAATCCTGACATGCGAAATCCTGAAATGACAGCGTGTAGCTAAATCCCGATATTTCGGTGTTTTGGCATCCAAAATATCCAAGGGCGAGTTCCCTTGTACTCGCAAGTCCCGAAATCTTGATTTGCGAAATCCTGAAAAGAGAGTGTGGAGAAGTTATTATATTTCGGTATTTCGGCACCCGGGGTACCTAAGTGCGGGCCCCATGTATTCTCCAGTCCCGAAATCCCGACTCATGAAATCCTGATGGAGGAAACCCCGAAATAGTGGAGCATGCTTAGAGTTTGGTGTTTCGGAGTTTCGATTCTCGGGAAACCCAGGTGTGAGACCTCCTGTCGTCGCATATCCCGAAAACTCGGTTTGCGAATTCCTGAAATAGGCCGAGCGCGATATATATGCATGTAGGTTTCGGAGTTTCGGCTCCCAGGAAACCCAGGTGCGAGACCTCTTGTCGTCGCATATCCCGAAAACCCGGTTTGCGAATTTCCAAAATAGGTTGAGCGATATATNTGTGTGTGTGTGTGTGTGTGTGTGTAGGTTTCGGAGGTTCGACTCTCGGGAAACCCAGGTGTGAGACCTCCTGTGTTCGCATATCGCAAAATCCCGAAGTATGAAACCCCGAAATAAGTATAGCGTGGATAAGTTTTGACGTTTCGGTGTTTCGGCACCCGGGATACCTAAGGGTAAGTTCTCTTGTACTTGTCAGTCCTGAAATCCCGACTTACGAAACCCCAGAATAATGTAGCGTGATTAGAGTCTTGATGTTTCGGTGTTTTGGCACCCGGGATATCTAAAGGCAAGTCTCTTGTACTCGCCAGTCCCGAAATATCGACTTGCGAAACCCCGAAATGAGCTTAGAGCATATATATATATGAACTTCAGAGTTTCGGCTCCCGGGAAACCCAGATGCAAGACTTCTTGTCATGGCACATCGCAAAATCTTGACTTGCGAAACCCCGAAGGAAGTTTAGAGGGTATATGAGCTTTGGAGTTTCAGCTCCTAGAAATACGAAGGGTATGAACCCTCGTCATCATACATCGTGAAATCCCGGTATGCGAAGTCCCGGTAGGTGAAATCCCAAAGCGGCTTGGTGTGAACAGGATTTCGGGTTTCGGGGTTTGAAGAGTAGAAGAACTTGACTCCTTGGCATTTCAAACTCCCGGTTTCCAAAGTCCTGAAATGTGAAAGGCACCTCTTGGCTTAGCCTGGGGTCACATTCGATGGACACATGGGAGTAAATCTTACGCTTGGTGCGTGAGTTGTACAATATGGATCTTCAACGAAAGAACTAGTGAATTGGTGTGGTGAAGGTCCCGATTGGAGGACCTAGCTTACACTAGAACCTCGTAGGAATTCAGGAACTCTGTCCCTCAAAGAAGAGGAGAAAAAGCCGAAAAATCTTAGTTCCCATAGTGGGTGTGTTACAAATTTGTATCAGAGCATGGTTACAACACTTGGCTTGCTTGGGCTCATGAACAAGTTGCGCAGGAGCTTCGTTCGAAACACTCCTAAAAGGAGTAACCCCCTGTCTTAACCTTCTTAATCAAAAGTCGAATTTAAGAATGAAAACTCCTATTGTGTGTGTGTGCATGTGAAAAATATGAATTATGTAAATATTGACTAATAACCAACATTTTTCTTTTGCACACAAAGCGGAAGATCAACTGTGGGAAATTGCAGACGTAGAGAATGGTGACTCACCATGAAGTGGGGGAGGGCTCCCACAATAGAGACAAAGAGTCCGATGAAAGGAGGGCAGTAGAGACCCCTCCAGATCTAGCTGAGACTGTGAGGAACCTCATGGTCGAATTACAAAGCTGCAAGGCTGACAATGAGAGGATGATGAAACAACAAGAGAAGCAAACATAAATTAACACAGTTTTACTGTAGATCTTATCCGACATACAAAGACAATTGCAACATGAACCTGAGACACAAAAACATGGTCATATCAGTGGCCACACTGAGAGGAGCACCTCAAAAAAGGTCCATCCCAGAGGTAAAGGACAAGTGGCAGACGATTCCTCTGGGAAGGAAGCTGGCGGTTCAGAGGGCTCTTCTAGCAGCAGAACTAGTTCTTACTCCCGAAGAAGACAGAAGAAACAAAAGCTTTCCAAGGGTCATAAATTCGAAGAATTCAGGAAGGCCAAACCACCCTCCTTCGATGGTGAAATAAATAAGGGAGAGGAAGCAGAGGCCTGGCTTCTTGGACTAAAGAAGTATTTCAGAGTCCACGACTTCTCAGAAAATTTGAAGGCCCAAGTGGCCACCTTCAACTTGAACGGAAAGGCTTCCATTTGGTGGGAAGACCTTAAGAATGTGAAAGGGGTTCGCGAAGAGGACCTATCTTGGGAACGGTTTGAGAAATACTTTCGGAAGAAGTATCTGTCGGAAAAATATTTCGATGAAAAGACTAAAGAATTCTATGAACTCAAACTGGGGCAACTTACTATAGAGGAATATGTCAGCAGATTCCTCGAGTTGCTGAGGTATGTACCTTATATAAAAGCAGAAAAGGAAAAGGTGCAACGTTTCATCAACGGACTACCTAAGGACTATCAAAACATAATTGAATTTGATGAGCCAAAGACCCTAGAAGGCACTATTCGAAAGGCAAGATATTGTCATGAATAGTTTGGACATTGGACAGAACCTCGCAAAGGCTGGAAACCGAATAATAGTTCAGGATTTCAGAGAAAGGGGATTAAATCCCCAAGATTTAGGAACTATAAGAAGAACTCAAGGATGATCTTCCCAGCCCAGAGTGTACACCAGTAGAACTTTCCCTCCTTGGGAGGAAATAAAACTTCTGGATCTGTACTAGTGAAGGCTGATAAGCCAAAAAGAGAACCTTTGAAATGTTGGGGTTGCGGAGAAGAACATCTACTGAGAGACTGTCCACACCGACAACATAATAGTCAAAGAATTTATAGCCTCTAGGAAGCTACCACCATCAATGATGTGGCCGAGAGTGTGCCGCAAATTTATGCAGCCTTGGATAATAACCAAGCCGACCACCAAGCTTCAGTGGTGGAAATAGAAGGTATGATTTCCAACCATCTAGTGTCTATTCTGATTGACCCTGGTTCAAACTTGAGTTATATATCCCCTAATACTATTGATAAGTGTAAACTACAACCACATAAACCTACCAAAACATGGTTGGTACAGTTAGCCACTGGCACCAAAAGAAGGGTAGCAGAGGTCATACCAGCCTGCCATTTAATGTTGGGTGAATTCCCCACCCAAGAAACCCTTAACATATTACCCTTGGGATCGTATGATCTGTTTATTGGTATGGACTGGCTAGCCGCCCATAAAGCCAGATTGGACTGTTACCATAAAACCTTAGAATGTGTAAGTAAATAAGGAAAAAGGATAACCCTTCAAGGGATCTGAGAACCTGTCTCGATGAGACAAATATCAGCTCTACAAATGAGAAGGTATTGTCGAAAGGAATGTCCCCTATATGCAATACAGGTGTTGAAAACAATTGAAGGCGAAAAACCAAGCCTCGAAGACCACCCTACCCTGAGAGAATACATAGATGTATTTCCGAAAGAGTTATCGTGTCTACCTCCGAGAAGGGACATTGACTTCTCAATAGAACTTGCACCTGCCAATGTCTAGGACACCCTATAGGATGAGCACACCTGAGCTAGTTGAACTTAAATTACAACTGAAAGAAATGATGGATAGAGGCTATATCCAGCCCAACATGCCTCCATGGGGAGCACCAGTCATGTTTGTGAAAAAGAAAGACGGTACCCTCCGACTGTGTATAGATTATAGACAACTCAATAAGGTAACCATAAAGAACAAGTACCCCTTACCCAAGATCGATGACTTGTTCGATCAATTGGGAGGTGCCTCTATCTTCTCGAAGATTGACTTAAGATCTGGAAACCATCAAGTTTGAATCAAGGGCAAAGACATCCACAAAACTATCTTCAGGATGAGATATGGTCACTACGAGTTTGTGGTAGTACCATTCGGATTGACCAATGCCCCTGCCACTTTTATGTGCTTAATGAACAATGTGCTCAACAAATTCCTAGACAAATTTGTGCTGGTTTTTATTGATGACATATTAATTTACTCCAAGAATAGAGAGGAACATGAAGAACACCTTAGACTTGTGCCTCAAGTGCTAAGAGAACATCAACTGTATGCCAAATTTAGCAAGTGGTAGTAGTAGACCTTGATAAGATCAGGTCTATCATGGAATGGCCTACCCCGAAGGACGTTTCGAATATCATATCCTTTATGGGATTAGCAGGATACTATAGGATATTTATAAAAGGATTCTCCAAGATTGGTTGTCCAATCACTGCCCTCCAGAAAAAGGGGACAAAATTTACATGGACACAAAAATGTGAAGAAAGATTTCAAACCCTGAAACATCCACTGACCCACGCACCCGTGCTAAAGATCGCCGATCCCGAAACTGACTTCCTCTTGTGCATAGATGCCTGTAAGGAAGGGCTCGAAGGAGTCCTTATGTAAGGAGGAAGTGTGGTCTGCTATGAATCCCAAAAATTGAATGAGCACAAGGTCAACTATGTGACCCATGATCTAGAGCTGACTGCCATAGTGCACACCTTAAAAATGTGGAGGCATTACCTCCTGGGAAGAAAGTTTGTACTTATGACAGACCACTGTGGATTGCGATATTTTTTTGACCAACCAAAGCTCAATGCTAGACAAGCTAGGTGGATGGCCCTCCTCAACGAGTTTGATTTTGAAATCAAACATATTAAGGGAAAGGAAAATAGGGTGGCTGATGCCCTTAGCAGAAGCATGAAAACAATTCACCTGGTAGCGGTAAGCACCTGCGATATAGATGTCAAGGAAAGAGTCATAAATGCACAAGAGACAGACACATTCTTCCAGACCGTGACCTCGTACCTGCAACAAGAACCCACATGGATAAAGTATGGAGGCTACCAGATGATGGAAGGAGGTCTGCTCACTTACAGAAACAGATTGTATATCCCAGATTGTGACAACTTGAAGAGGTTCATAATGGATGAACTGCACAAAAGACCCTATACTGGCCATCCAGGATACCAGAAGATGATCATGACCACCAGGAAACAATTCTATTGGCCTAGATTGAAGAAAGACATAGTTGAGTACTTAGCCAAATGCATAGAATGCCAATAGGTAAAAGCAGAACACCGACACCCAACATGATTATTACAACCTCTACCAATCTCGGAATGGAAATGGGAAACCATCTCCATGAATTTCATCACCAGATTACCAACCTCGACCAAACAGAATGACGCCATCATGGTAGTGGTGGATAAATTGAGCAAGTCCACTCATTTTATCCCCATCAAGTCAACTTGTAAGGCAATAGACATCACCAATGTATTCATGAAGGAGATATTTAGACTGCATGGTATGCCGAAAGAGATCGTGTCTAACAGAGACACAAAATTTACTTCCAACTTTTGGAAATCACTGATGGCTGGTTTGGAGACCAAGTTACTATTTAGCAGAACCTATCAACCTCAAACCAATGGACAAACGGAAAGGGTGAATCAAATATTAGAAGACATGCTTAGGATGCATGTAATGCATCAACCCAAAATGTGGGAAGACTACCTACCATTAGTGGAATTCGCCTACAACAACAACTACCAAGAATCCTTAAAGATGAGTCCCTTCGAGGTCCTCTATGGTAGGCCGTGCAACACTCCTGTCAGTTGGAGTAGTCCCGTAAATATAATTTCTTTTGGACCTGACATGTTGAAAGAATTGGAACAACAAGTGACTCAAATAAAAAAAAAGCCCGAAGGTCGCTCAGAACCGACAGAAAAGTTACGCTGACCAAAAGAGAACTCCAAGAGAGTTCAAGATGGGAGACCATGTATATCTCAGAGTTAGGCCCAGGAAGAGTTCCCTGAAAATGGGAACTTGTGCCAAGTTGGCACCTTGGTATTGTGGACCTTTTGAGGTTCTAGATAGAGTGGGACCTATAGCCTATAGGCTAGCACTTCCTCCCATAGTAAAAGCACATAATGTTTTCCATGTTTCATTATTGAAGAAATATGTACATGATTCTAATCATATAATTGACTGGTCTGTGATCCAGGAGGAACCGGAGGGATAATTCCTACTAGAACCTCAATGCATACTGGACAGAAAGGAAACCCTGCTCCGGAACTAAACCATTACACAGGTCAAGGTGCAATGGAGACATTTTGGCCCAGATGAGGCTACATGGGAAATGGAGGATGCCATGAAACAGGCATACCCGATTTTACCTTTGTACATACATGTCATATTGATAGATAGAACATAAAGGATGATGTTCCTTTAAGGGGGAGGGAATTGTAACACCCTGTTTCCCCCAGTCTGTAAAAATAACTATACTAGCCAAGAACTATGGCAGACTCAAAGATGTGAATGTGTGATTTTGAATGGACCTTAGTATAAAAGGTCGACGAATGTAAAAAATGTTATGAATATATGTTGTAGGACTATTAGGAGGGGGATGTGTTGAAAAGAGACCACGATGGATGATGAAAGGTGGTGGAAGGCACCTAGAATGGTGGCGTTAACTTCCACCGAAACCAATACCGTATTTGGTCTTCACTGGCCCGAAGATCAAGAGCGGCTCACTGGCCTTGAAATGAATTACTCACCAGGTTGGTAGGTGAAGAGGATCCTCATGAGTTAATGAGGGATGGGGGTAAACCGCCCATATGTGGAAGCCTTAGACCTGACCACCGCGGGGGGAGTTCGTGCCACACGCATCAACACCGGAAAATAAAAGGCAGGAAAGAGGTGTGGAAGGGGGCAGTCACGAAAAAGATTGCAAGAGGGGAGAAATCAGAAGGACTCTGGAAAAATATACAGGGTGATTGATAAGCAGAGAAGAAGGAGAGTAACCTTCATTCTCTACTTCTGATGAACAGAGACTCAGTCTCATAGCATCATGGTCTAAGCTCAGGGGTGGCTAGTGGTAAATCCATTCGGAATTGCTGAGCCTACGGTTGGGTGGAAACGAGCACCCCTCTCAGCAGTTGCATCAAACCTGGTGTTTTTCTGATAAGTGTTATATCTTGTATCTTGAAATTAATATTTTGATATGTATACTCATGGTTTGTTCAATTATGAATGGTTTCAGTATAAGACTGTCTGTATGGTATTTTGATCAGAAATGGTGGCTGTATGCTTATGTTGGAAAGACCACCTATGGCTTACGTATATATATATATATATATATATATATATATATATATATATGTTTTGAACGGATTCATTTTTCAAGTTTGTTCTTAGGAAATTTACTCCCTTAATTGTCTCAAGTAATGCCCTGGATAGATCTCCCCATAGGGACACCCTTTTGAAAGTTTATCCAAGGATCTGCTGGAGGATTTTATGGCGTAAGTCCTAAAACCCTGCACGAGAGAGAATGGTCCTCTTAGACTTGGACATTTCGGTGTTTCGGCACCCGGGGTACCTAAGTGTGAGTTTCCTTGTACTCACAAGTCCCGAGACCCCGACTTGCGAGATCCCGATGGAAGAAACCCAAAAATAAGATGAGTAGGTTGAAGAGTTGGTATTTCGACGTTTCGACACCCGAGGTACCTAAGTGTGAGTTTCCTTGTACTCGCAAGTCCTGAAATCCAGACATGCGAAATGATAGCATGTAGCAAAATCCCAATATTTTGGTGTTTCGTCATCTGGAATATCCAAGGGTGAGTTCCCTTGTACTCGCAAGTCCCGAAATCCCGACTTGCGAAATACCGAAAAGAGAGAGTGTGGAGAAGTTATTATATTTCGGTATTTTGGCACCCAGGGTACCTAAGTGAAAGCCCCATGTATTCGCCCATCCTGAAATCCCGACTCACGAAATCCCGATGGAGGAAACCCCAAAATAGTGGAGCATGCTTAGAGTTTTGTGTTTTGGAGTTTCGGCTCCCGAGAAACCCAGGTGCGAGACCTCCTGTCTTCGAATATCCCGAAAACTTGGTTTGCGAATTCTTGAAATAGGCTGAGCGATA
>ML813706.1:102782-126286 GCA_009831015.1 Picea engelmannii
AGCCCAAAATTCCCATCAACAGCAGTACCTTGTGAGAGTTCCCCAAAACAATTCTTCCAATTTCCTCCTCCTCCTCTATCTTTCAGAAATTTGGAAATCCTAAAATAGAAATGAGATCCCTCTTCCAAGTCCTCCCTTCTTCCTTATCCTCCTCTCTCAAAGCCCCCTCATTAATTCAAAACAACCTTATCCCCCCATTAATTCCCAAACAACCTTATCCCCCCATTAATTCCCCAACAACCTTATCCCCCCATTAATTACTTCACCCACCTTTTAATAATAAAATAATAAAAGACTCATTAATATATTTTAATAATTAATTTAAATTAAATTAAAAACTATGATAAAATTAATCAATTTGGGTTGCTACATACACCCACCCTTCAAGAAACTTCATCCCAAAGTTAGAGTTATTTACAATACAAGGGTAACGACACATGATGCATACATCCGCAACAAATAATCAACCTCATCAATTTAAAACACTTATACATACCAGTGTACATGTGCAAGGCATACATGTGTAGCTAGAACATACAAGACTCGTACATGTACTAATAAAAATAATTATCACACCTAAAGTAATTATTGTATGCATCCAATCCAATCAACGAGACCATTCATTTCATAAAAGATAGTAAACTATTTAAAATTTTCAAGAAATTCGTCAATTACAATAATTTAGAACAAGCAACATTTGCTTAGATAATTGTAGTTTAGTTAAGTAAATATAAACATACATATATACATATATATTGTTTTTTCAAAAAGAGGAAATCGAGAAATTCTTCTATAAGGCGAAATCCCCACACACTCTCAACTACTTATATTCATCCTTCCTCCCTAACTTACTTCCATTTTCCATCCCTATCCTTCCTCTCCTGTACTATCTTGGAGAGTCAACTATATTAACCTAACTCCAAATAGAACCCGTAAGCGGAAGTGTCAACTCTCTTGACCAAGCTTCCCCAACACACAATTGATAGTCATCATCACACATCTAGGGGAGCGTGAGCTAACACCGTCCTCCCATGAATCTTGGTTTCATAGGATACACGGTGGGAAATGCCTCCACCCCTCCTAATAGGACTAGGGTCCACACCCTACCATGGAGTATCAGAGCCTGGTTATTTTCAGGACTCAAACTAATTAAAAGTTTTCTAAAATCTCCTAAAGTTTTCTAAAATCTCCTACTTAAATGAATATAATTTCGTTTAGAATTTCTTTCATGATTTTATTATACTTGGAATAAACCAAGAATAAACAATAACAACATAATAATGATAACAACATAAAAATATCAGCAACAACAACATAATAATGATAACAACAACATAATACATACCTCCACCTGTAGGTTGGTTTATTTAGTCCCTTTTCTGTGTGATCTTGTTCTTGTTCTTACCCAGACTGAATATTAACCTCCCAGCCAACTGGGAACAACCTCTCCAGCTCCCTAAATTTAGGAATCCTTATGGTTTCCTGGCCCCTGAGCCCAAAATTCCGAGCAACGGTAGTGCCCTGTGAGAGTTCCCCAAAACAATTCTTCCAATTTCCTCCTCCTCCTCTATCTTTCAGAAATTCAGAAATCCTAAAACAGAAATGAGATCCCTCTTCCAAGTCCTCCCTTCTTTCTTATCCTCCTCTCTCAAAGCCCCCTCATTAATTCCCAGCAACCTTATCCCCCATTAATTTCCCAACAACCTTATCCCCCCATTAATTCCCCAACAACCTTATCCCCCCCATTAATTACTTCACCCACCTTTTAATAATAAAATAATAAAAGACTCATTAATATATTTTAATAATTAATTAAATTTAAATTAAAAACTATGATAAAATTAGTCAATTTGAAATAACAAAAGACTCATTAATATATTTTAATAATTAATTAAATTTAAATTAAAAACTATGATAAAATTAATCAATTTGGGTTGTTACATACGCCATTGCTACAAGACCCACCATCATGAATTACAATGATGTAGTCATATGGGTGTATTCCCATCTAGACTCAAACACATCTACAATATCGAATGAAGTAGGAGTCTCAATCGCCTCACTTCTACCAGATAACATCCACAGTAGGTATCAATTGTCAAAACCTGAAGTGTACCTGAACAAACCATTTTTGGATACCTCCAGAAAGAAAAAATCCAAGATGACATTTTTAATTAAGGAATAGTGGGCTGAGGATGGGTCATTCACTGTGAAGGACAATAGATTGTACCGCATCCAATATTTCAAGGAACCCTATAGGATTTTGGCTTCATTGATCTGCAGATTATATGGAGAAGAAGGGTCCACATATTTCAATTTGGAGGTACATGTTTCCCACTATGTATCTGGAGCAAGACACATATTCAATTGGGCCCAAATATTAGCAAACACCATCTTTGAACATTCAAGAGAGGCTCCAAGGTTGAAGAAACTAGGTTTTTACCTGTCAACTTATTTAATTGATGATGTGTGTTATTTCATTACCTTTCCTGCAATGGATTGGGATAGGAACCTTAGTTTACCTCCAATGCATATGTTTCTCAGAACTATGAGAAAATAATTCTAGGAAACACTTCTATGAATTATGTGATAATTTTATGGAACCCTTTGATCTAGGTGAATATCAGTAGCCACCCACCTATTCCAACTGGCTCAAAACAATTTGTTGGCAACTTACTATTAGATTTTCATCTTCTGAGGTTAGGGTTTTGTATTTTCTTTATGTTAAAAAGACCTTTGGAGCCTCATTGTAACAATCATCTTCTTGCCAATGTGAGTATCCATCACATCTCTTCTCAAAGATAAGCTTCCATCATTCTAGCGAGTCTTTCACTCTATATTTCTACAGTTTTGTACATTTCTCTCATTAATAGAAATTGTGTATTAATGTATCTTTTTGTTATGGTTACGTCTATGATATATATCTGTTATATTATTTATGCATATATGTACATTTTTTTATTATATCTATGTTCTCATTTCGTGCCAAAAATAATATGGATCAGTGGTATCAGAGCATGCTTCTCTTGATCATTTTTCAATTCATGTCCTCGACGAGGTCTGAGTATAGAAAGTTGGGTCTCGAGCTTGTCTCTCTTGAGGAAAATCATTCTCACATTCCCAAGAAACCCTCCATGACAGAAGAAAATAAAAATGATGGAGAAAAAGATTCTATTAATCTGTTGCTTGAGCAACCTCTCACACGACAGAGGGACAAAATGATGGAGAATTTTTCCCACATCCTTCAATGCCTGTCGATAAAATAAGGAATGCCTTCATCAAGTGGCCACTTTGGAATCACCTCTCCTTTCAAGTTACAAGTTAATTTTGATATTCCCATATTTGAAGTTCAGATAAATGCAGATGCCCTAAAAAAATGGTTAAATCTACTAGAAAGTTATTTCTCTGTTCACAATTTTTTTGACAGGGAAAAGATCAGCTTCACACTCCTTAAGTATCTCCCCCATGTCAAAAAATGGTGGGAAACTTACTAGGAGAAAATATCCACAGAGGAATCTGGAATATATGGGGCCGAGCCCACTTGGGATTTTTTTGTGGATGCGGTCAAAGAAAAATATTACCCTGTTGGTAACTATGACGACTAGTACAAGAGATGTATCACGTTGCGTCAAGAAAGGAGACAAGCAGTGTCGAAGTTCACCAATACCTTCCATACATTGTGCACCAAGCTGGGTATCAAATATTTTGAGCGAATTTTGGTTCTAAAATACTGTGGGGCTCTACACAGTTCCATCCAAATGGAAATGGAGTTTCTGGACATCTCATCGTTGCGAGATGCTTATCGATATGTTGTCAAAATTGAGAAAAAATTTAAGCACCAGAACAAACGGGAGTTCGGATCTGCAAATACTTAACAACCAAAGTATGATAAAGATGACCCTAACAAACAACCTCCTAAAATCCAATCCAAGCCACATGAAAAGAAGGGTCACAGAAAGATGAAGAAGGACATTGGAAAGTGGTGCGACTTCCAAAAAATCCCCTGGCACAAAACCGATTAATGTCACTCAAAATAGTCATTGGTGGTTGAGATCAAAGAAAAAGATTTGAACCCATATTCATAAAATAGTGGCAGAAGATAGATCATCGACACAAACCCCACTATTAATGTCGTGACTGCAAGAATTCAACCAGAAGAACTGATCAAAATCTGGACCAGGGGGCAAAATTTTGCTCAATTTTCAAAGTGCTCGGAATGCGACGAAAACAGTGCCATTGTGTCTGTCTTGTCTTCCTGATTCTGACGGTATATTTACTTTCTCAAATGGAGTCCGTATGGAGAAGTTATCGCGATCTGTTCGCCGAGCCAAACAGGGAAAAATTTGATGCTGACTGTACCTGTCCGTACAGTCCGTACATGCTGACTGGGCATAGGCTGTACAGCTGATGTGGAAATCATACGGTGATGTGGCACCTGCTGATGTGGCAGGTGACGTGGCAGATTCTGGTTGGTAGGTTTGAGCGAATCACACTACGACACGTGGCATGTTTTTGTGCAATGGGAAGGTGCCATGTGGCCCAATCAAGGGTTGCCACATGGCACCCCTTTATTGGCTGTTGGTGATTGGTTCATTTATTAAAACTTTATGGAGGTCACGGGGTTCGACCCCCGGACCTCCCCATTATACAACGCTTTAACAAACTTCCGCTAGCCAACATGTCGCCGAGTGTTGCTTGTTATATAAGTGGCACATATTTTATTTAACATTGTAATTGGTTCAAGTTTGGGCCGGGACCGGGCCGGGGCATAGCCACAGCCCTTGGTCGCGTTCCGCATTATGTGACCACTGTAAAGAACCATTGGCGCGGATGTTTGGTGTGGGGTTTGAATGGCCGTGGTCGTGTGTTTTCATTTATAACCGTGGCTATGTATTGTAATATAAATGCGCGGGGGTTTAAACATTAACCGACCATTATTTATATATATGTGCGGGTATTTAAACTATAACCCACAGTTGTTGTATGTTAAACCATATACCATTGTGTATGGTGCGCATGGTTTTTAATTGTGGTTTGAACGGTTCAAACGACCCGCCATGTGGCATGGTCTTATTTGACTACAAACGGTTAGCCCTTTTGATTTCTGGCGCGTGGTCATATGCAGAACTTTGTGACCAAGAGCTAGGCGGTTGGGGGTTGGAGGTGCCCTAACCGTTCTACAGTTTGCACGGTTATTCGGAACCGCTCGGTGCTGAGTTTAAACGCGCGTTTTGGAGCGTGTTCCAGGTTCATGCACACAGAGGTGCATTCTGTAGAACCAGTTCCAGCAAAGTAGAAGGAGGAAAATGGAGGAGGTCTAACTTTCTCAGTTTTTGGCCGATTGAGGTGTCGTAAAAGCCCAGCCAGGGGTTTTTGGACGTGATGGATCCATTGGTGCCATTTTCACAGCCATTTGAAGACTTATTCTACAAGTTTTTCACCATTGAAGTTTCAGGAAGCTCTAGGGAACTTCAAGCCCTCTTTGATGGAGGACATGGTTTGGTGAGCCTATATTTGTTTTCTGTGATTGAATAATAATTTTTGGTTAATCGATATGCTCTGAACACATTGGGACAGGTTTCAGAGGCTGTTGAGGACTTTTACAGGTGTTTTTTCCAAAGAGAAGCTCAGGGAAGCTTATGGCCACATGTAGAAGAGGTTATGCCCGGATGAGCCATGATCCGTTTTCAGAGTTGTATTAGTCATTTTTGGGGTTTTTATGTGTTCTGATCTCAATGGTACAGTTTGTTTTTCCATTGGAGTTGAGCAGAAGCTTGTAAAATAAATTTTGACTAATTAATCCCATAGAGCCAAGTCCATTATGGAGGCTCAAGGAGATGTAGCCCGGAGGGGGGTGAACTCCTTTATCATGTTGTGATTGTTCTGAGTTTAATGGTTTGTTTGCTGAAATTTGAGTTGCTGTGTATTTATTTGAAGTACATATTTAACCATTTACAAGAATATTTCCTCACACATAAGCATTTACAAGAAGAAGCATAAAACTTAACACATAAGTTTATTTTGCATATTTATACACATGAAGCAAGGTCTTGTAAAGTTTATTTTAATGAAGTAGGGGTGCTTGCATAGCATAACAAGTCAGCCTTCTATTTTCAGATCAAGAACCAACAGATTCTGAAGAGGGGGGGCGTTTATTCCATTCATATATGTGGATGAAGGGGACCTCGTTGCATTTCATTGTTGATAATGAAATCTTGAAGAACCTCATCTCAACAGAGGTTGTCAAACAATTGGGATTATCAACAAAACCACACCCACAACCATCCAACATCGGGTGGCTTCACCAAGGAAGAGATCTTTGTGTCATCCAACAATGTCTATTTTCATACGACATCCAACCCTTCAAGGGTGAGGTATTATGTGACAATTGTTACCTAAATATGTACCAAACATGGTAATTATGAGGGATATTTCCTATCAAACGGTGGAAGCAGGGATCACTGCATTTTTGTCTGCCAACTCAAAGATACTTGGCCAAAGTTTCCCATCAAAGTGGGAAATTTCACCTTACTAAATTTCCCCCATGCCAAGAAGGAAGAAAAAAATTTCAAAGAGTTGTCCTTATGTACTGGTATCCCTAGGGTTAATGATCCTAGAGGTATAGTAGGGGAACATCTTAAAAACTTGGGATTTATATGCCCTTTCAAACATGGACCATATGTCCTAGATACCATCTTTAAAGGATTTACGTCATATGAATAGGTTTTAAGTAATATGCAGGGAAACCATGAACATGAAAAATTGCAAGTTGACCAAGAATTAAGAAGGAATATGGTTGAGAAGAGAGCACAATTACTAGCCACTGCACAGATAGAAGAAGAGGCCAAGAGGAAGGATCAAGAAAAAAAGAGGTATAACTTGAAAGAAAGGCTTTAGATCTAGAGGAGTAACTAGAGAAAAGAGAACACGGAGAAGAGACAAAAACCAAGAAGCAACAGACATAATAAGAGGCCAAAAGGAAGGAGGAAGATGAAAAAAAGCATCAGGAAGAAGAAGAATCCAAAAGGAAAGAAAAAATATAGGAGAATAAAAAGAGAGAAAAAGAGAAAGAGATAAATGGAGTAAAAGAAGAAGAAGAAGGAAGACACATCCCAAAAGGATACAAAAGAATAAAAAAAGAGAAAGTAAGAAGAGAGGAGGAAGAAAGAAGAAGAGGTGGCAGAATCAAAGAGACAAAAGAATAGAAAACTAGAAGAAGACAAAAGCAAGGAAGCCATCCCTAGCACTATAAAGCGACTTACATTGTTGAATTAACCTATTAACTCTGGCAGGTTGGCACCCTAATGAATACAATCCCCGTAGGTTTATCTTACTCCTCATCTCAGATGGTAGAGTTTGATGATGTTTTTATGTCTTTAGGAGAATATTTTTACAACAAATAAAAAAGATGGATTGATAAAATATCAACGAAAAGGCAAAGAACATAAGACACTCCTACTGAGGAGGCATCAGATAAAGTAATTTCATGGAAGTTGGGGAAAGATCCCCAAACCAATGCAAATGACATAGCCTTATTCCTAAGTGTATTTGCAGGAGCTAACTTGGTCATTGCCAGTGAGTTAAATGATACACTTGACAGTTAGAAAGCCCCGTTGACACTTGAATATGTTAGGACCAAAACGAAAACCTCACGAGGATGTAAATCCCCTTTCGTTTTTATAGAGGTGGTAATCCTCTTTAATTTAATATTTTCTTGGGAATTCTAGGTATTAAGAATGTGGGACTTTGGAGAAGTTCATCATAGTAATTCAAAGAAATATAAATATTGCAAGAAAGATAAAAGGAAAATGTTTTCTTTTTTTATTAAAGAAAGTTCTCTAGAGAGGAACAGAAGACGAGCACATTCACACATTTAAAGAAAATAAGAAAAATTTCCTCACACCCATCATAGTTTAAGATAAAGATTTATGATCACATAAAAATAAAAAGAAGATGATATGCATACAAAAGAGAACTTTAATATAATGGACACATGGGCAGCTCAAATAAAGATAATGATAGACCAATCTAAAATAATTTATACTCAAAAGTCAGAGTTACAAAGCACAGTCGAAACTGATCTCAAAATAGCTCCCTTGAAATTTCTAAAAACTATATAGTTTGTTGCATATTCTTTGAAATTTAAAATGTGTTTGTCTTAAAAACTGGGATTGGGGCTCCCTCAGACCATAAAGAAAATAAATACAAGAAATAAGCTCGTAGGAGGAGGATGGTGGGAGAAAGTAGAACAACAAGGCTTGGAAAGAAGAAAATGAGAAGTTATCAGTCTTTGGTTAAACCTTTCTAGTGAAAGAGGTGGAATAACTAGATGAAGGAACTGATAAAGAAAGAAAGATGTGATCAGTGTAAACTTACTATGATGTTCTCCCCTTCTTTTCACTTTCTTGTTGATGTCATTTTATTGTCTTCATTAACGGTTACAGGAACCATCTCAATTGTTTCTTTCCCCTCGGTGGTAAATTTTTCAATCGCTTTATTAAACCATTCTTCAATATAATTTTTCATTGGTGCCGCGTTGATCTCATGTCGTATTTTGATGTTGAACAAATCACCCTCCAAGTCTCGTAGATAAAGGGAAATATTGTGCAATGCTTCTTCAATGTCTTAATTTTTTAAAGAATAGTCCACTAGCCAATTGTCAATGTCATCCTCATCGTATTCAAGTATACCATAGAAATTTTCAACTGACAACCCTTTAAAAATATCAACTTGTTCGTCAAACTATTTTTTTGTCAAGAACAACGAGTTGAGGATTAATTTGAGTATTGTATTTTGTTAGTGCTTCCGGCTAGGTCTAACTCCACAAGCCTTTTGAATATTTATTCCCTCCTTGATATAGCTTAGCTAAACACTTGAACAATATCATTCAAGTTTTTTATCTTTTCTTTCCAGCACACGTTCAACTATTTTATCCGACTTGGAGAGAGAATATCCTCCTCTCTTATCCTTAGTACTCTCATGTTGGAAACTTTGTTTCCAAAGCTTAGTACAACATCAAGATAAAAACCTTGTTCATTCTTTAGGTCATATTGCAAATAATTGTGGAAGGAATGCACCCTCGATCCAAAAGAAGTAATGTTTTTCAAAGTTTCCCATGCCTCTGTGATCAATACCATTCTTTTCTTAATATTTATTTCCACATAGCTCCTAGCTGATGTAAGTAGGCTTGAGGATCCTTTCAATTTAGCAGCAGGTGTGGTGGTTCCGACTATTTTCAAAGGATTGGAAAGTAGTGGAAGAGGCACTAAGTCATCTTCGAGTTCCTTGATCCTTTCTTTCAATTTTGTGTTTTCCACTTTAATACCACCAATGGATTCATCCAGAGCATCCCTGCTTGCTCTGTGAATTCTAGAAATATGGGAAGGATTTTTGGCCCTTGACCAAGTTTTGGGAGATCCTTGGTCAAGTTTGACCTATTTTGGGACTTCGACGACTTGTCGAAGGAGGAGCAAAAGACGAAGCAGATATCGCAGGATCTCGGCCCCTTTTTGGGATTTGGGATTATGTAACGGGTATGGGATGTCGGCCCATGGGTTTACCCATGTTTAGGCCTATTTTTTTAAGTATAAATAGATTTCTAGGCAATGTAAGAAGAGAGCAGTGATGAATGGCTAAGTGCTAGATCTATGTGATTAAAGGATTGTAAGGTGCTATGTGCATATTGTGTGAGACTTGCAGAGCTACGTGCAAGCAATTGTAAGAAGGCTTGGTGCTTTACCCTAGCTCAAAGAAGGAGGATCTGGCGGAGTGCACACATATCTCCTGTCTTCTGCGGAGTAGGATTTTGATGCTATATGCCTGTAAGAAGCTTGACAAATATAATAAAGAAGAATATTTGGTGGACGTAGCCCCAGGGTGGGGGTGAACCACGTGTATGTTGTGTTTCTCTACTTTGTGCAATGTGTTGGTGTGTTTGTGTCTTTACTTGCTAAGTGCTTTGATATAGATAGATAGATTTGTTTATGCTTTGTGATAATGATGTATATGGATGTTATATCTGACTTATATGAATGTGATAGTGCTTGAATCCGTTAGATCTAACCTACTTCTTTATGATAAGTGCTTAGATACATCAGATCTGAATGAATGATGCGCTGGTCTGTTTTATCTGTGGAGTAGATAGTGTTAAATATTGATGAATTGTCGATGCTAAGTGCTATGTTAAGTATTACAATCACATATATGTGTCCCAGCTAAGGTTACAGACACCTGAGTCCTGCAACCACCCCTGCCTCTACCTCGGGTGAGACTTCATCTGCTTCGCAGGTGTTGCCGAAAGGGTCGGTAGTTAGGGTTTTGTTGTTGCATTGTTGTAGCGTTGAACCCTGGGTCTGCCCCTGTGCCAACAAGGACACATATCTCTTAGGTAAACCTCTTGATGAGATTTTCCTTTCTTATTCTTCACATCACCTTTTTCAATAATCAATTTCTTGGATTCCCTATCAAAGACAACGCTCTGAAAAGAAAATGACTCTTCTTCATTGAAGGTCTCATTCTCAATGATTTCCAATGTTGAATTATGATGGGTCGTATTTCCCGGTTGATCAATGTTGGGAAACATTTTATCGATATCTGATTCAAGCTCCATATATTCAAGGGAGAATCTATTAATGTCACTCTCTATGCACTAGTCTTCTTCCTCTTGCATGACATTTTTCCTCTTTTTTCTCAGAGGAAGCTTGTGTGAGATTTCAATTTTTCCCGGAGGGGGATTATTTTCTCATCCACCACCTGAATTAATGTTGGTCACTTTTCTATATGGCTGGGCTATTGGAGCATTGATATGATATGTTGTAGTTTTAGGAGTAACAATTGGGGACTAGGCACTCTTCTCGCTTGGACCCTTTCCTTTCTACTTGTAAAACTCATTGATATTGAGTACCATTTCCAAGTCACCAACATTGTGAGAATGATCACTTAAGTTATTATATTCTTCTTCACTCAGAACAATATGGATAAATGAATTCCTAAATCCTACTACCAACATATGTTCCATGAAAATTTCATTAGGGTCAACCCCTTTTATCTTTTCAACATATTTCAGATTTAGATTGTGAAGGTGGTTTACAAATTCATCAATCTTGTTTATATTTCTGAATATAAAGCCCCCAAGTTTCCAAGGCAAGGGTATGAATTGTTTTTTTTTGTTTCTCATGGAAAAAGTGCAGCCAGAAAGTATACTGCCTTGCTGCTTCCATACTAAACATTTTATCATATACATGGCATGTAAGAAAGGTTGGATTTTCCTTAGAACCGAAAATCCTAATAACGTTGTGATTTTCCATTTGCTCCAACGTCGCCTTTTTATCCAGGAATTTATTTTCCTGGTCGAATATTTTGGGGGTATCTTTTCCAAACAATAATCCTTTGAGAACTGAAACAAAATCATTGGAAACTTCCTAGAAATGCAAGGAAGCTTTGTGTCTCCACAACACTTGGTACTAGAAGGTAATTGGGTCACGTTCACAATTCACCTTTTATAGATAGACAATTTTGGAAAATGACAACAATATGCTATCGCAAACACCAAATAAGAAGCCATAAATAATTTCTTGTCCTTTTTGTATTATGACAATTGGCAGGAGATTTCAATGGAAATCAATTTTTCCCAATTGAAAATATCTTTCTCTTTGACTGTAAAATATAAGATATAAAGAATCATACAGTAAATGATGGCAATACTTTCTTGGCTTGTCACCCTAGTGAATAAGCAAGCAATTTTCTGAAAGGGGTTTTTGAACGAGTCAACCTACAACCTGGTAATGTCTTCAGGGACAACTGCAAGATTCTCCAAGAACTCATGAAATAGGTCCAGGTTGTTGTCATTATTTTTCAGGAGATCCCTGAAAATCCTCTCCTTTGAAAGTAAATGTTGGCTCAAGGACCTTCAACATATTATGGAACACTTGAGGTGAAAGAGAGATGGGAGAATGGTATTGAAGTTGGATAATCCATTAAATTTATATGTATTTCTCAACACACCATGCAACCAGTTCCTTGCAATCAAAAACCTAAGGGACACACCATGCATGAGCAATTCCAGATGTTAAGATCACTTCCTTCTGAGCAGAAGGGGATGAATAGTAAGAATATGCTCTAGACCACTGAAATTTCTATTCCTCATGCCCAAAAATATTCAAAGTATCACCGCAGAATTGTTGTCGAGCTGTTGCGGCCATAATTTGACAAGAGTGTTCCTTTAATCCAGACAATATTTGCAATGAGTGCTTGAGAGAGATAAAAATAATATAATGTTCGGAAAATTGTGCTTTAATGCAGTTTAATGAGAAATCTCCTCAATCCATTTGCTTATTAATGACAATTTTTATGAAACATGCATGATGAGTTAGTATCATTAAACCATTCTTAAATGCATATTGGGAAAAGCATGAGGATGGCGGGGACAGACGAGAGCAATTAGGATTTGGGAATTTTTTTGAACCCGCTAACCCGCGGTTGCGAAAGGTAAAAAATAGGCTAAGTGTAGTAATGTGGTCAGTCAAACTCAATATAGGAGAGATGAGATACTTAGGAGCTCGATAAGTCTGATGGTCATAATGTAGATCATATATCTTTAGGTGAAAAATGGATATCGCGGAACTTGGGATATGAAATCTTGAACCCGCGAACCCGTGATTGAAAAAAATGGTTAAGTATAGAATAACACGGCAGTCGGTTTAACTCATGATATGGGAAAATGGATGGAGGTGAGAAACTACGAGTCTGCCAACCCGTGAACCCACCATTTAAAAAAAAAGTGACTAAGTATAGTAACTAGAAAGTGAAAAATAGAGGGGAGAAAAGAAAAGGGGAATTCAGGTAAGTATAGAAGAGGGAAAAGAAATGGAAAAAAGAAGTTGGGAAAATAGAAAGGGGAGCAAAAATAGGAATCAGGAAATGATCTCAACAACTGGCTCCAATTGTGGGATGATAACCCCCTACGGGTTGTCAAGAATCTAGAGTATTTATGACCAGGAGCTTCTGTCCATTAGGGTGTGGAGTCAAAGGTAAGAATATACAAACTGAAAAATAAATTTATGTACAAGGAGAATGAGAAAGTTTTAGGTGAAGAAACCTTTAAAATGTTTCTCGTTGATAGGAAGCATTAATATTTTTCCCTTCATGTCTTAGAGCATATAGGAGTTAGAACCTAGGATATTTTCAACAATGTATTGTCCAATCCAAAGTCCTTCGAACTTTGTATGCATCGATGGTTTCTCCTTGGCCTTGTTCCAAAGTAGCACCAGTTATCCCTTCTGAAAAATCCTTATAGTTTCACTCTGATCAAAATATCTTTTGATACTTTGTTGTCTCTGAGAAGTTTGATTCGGGTCTTTTTTTTTCTCTTCCTCCAATTTCAACAACTAGTTGACCCTCCTTTGGATAGGTGAACTGTCTTTTGTATCTTCTATATTAACCATGAAAGTCAGGGCATTAAGTTCAAGGCTAATTATCATTTTGGATTCTTTCCCATAAACCAATGTATACGAGGACATCCCAGTGTTGTCCTTCGGAGTCGTTATGCTCGCCCAAATAGCATCCATCAACGTTAAGTGCCAATTCCTTTGATTCTTGTCAATGGTTTTCTTCAATATCTGGATGAGTTTTTTATTTGTGGATTCCACAAGACCATTTCCTTTTGGATAATAGTTTGATGATTTCCCCATAATAATTCCATATTGTCGATATAACTCTATGAACTTTGAACCAATGAAAACCAAACCATTATTCGTAATAAATTTATCTGGGACACCAAATATTGACATAATATTATCTTTGAGGAACTTGATTAACTCTTCAGAATTGTCCCCTTTTAATGCCACTTCCTCTGGCCACTTTTTAAAATAATCTGTAGCATTCAGAATGTACATGTGTCCCTTGCTCAACTTTGGATTTATTGGGCCAATGACATCAAGTCCCCATTGAGAGAATGGTTGTTCTACAATTATGGGTTGTAAAGGAATCACATATCTCTTCATTTTTCCTTAAAATGTCTGGCATGATACACACCTCCTTATTGTGGCATATGAGTCTCTGAAAATTGATGGCCAATAAAATAAATCTATTATTATCTTGTGGGCGGTTGCGGTAGGTGCAAAGTTTCCACCACATATTCCTTCATGGAATTCTCCCATTAGTTCTTTGGCTTGGTTTTCATCAATGCATCTCATTAGTATACCATCATAATTCCTCCTGAACAATATATCAACAATCAACACACATTTATTTTCCTTCATCTTCAACGTTCTTCGCTCCTTAGGGTTCATGGTGACAGGAAACTACCTGGACCTTAAGTAGAATACAATGTCTCTGTACCATTCTGAATCAGCCAATGGTTCTCCTACTGAAATTAAAATCATTCCATCTACAAAATCACTATTCACAATGAGCTTGCATAAACCTTGTCCTTTGAAAGCCTTTAAAGGTTTAATTTCAATATCATATTCTTGTATCTTTTCCATCTAGTTATCCCAATTTCCTTCTCTCAATTGTTGATTGAAAAATATCTTCACCGATGATGATGGAACATAAGAAATAACATGAGAGTTTAGTATGTACATTTGAAAGTGTGCCACCTCTTTCATAAGGGCCGAGGCTTTCTTTTCCAATTCTGAATACCTCAATTCATAGTCATGTAGGTTTTTGTTCATGAAACTTATTGGGAGTTCTTCACATTTGGTATTTTTCTGAGTAAGAACAAATGCAACACCTATTTCTATAGCGAATGAATAGATGATGAAATCCCTTTGAAAATATAGACTAATGAGGATTGGATTTGTGGTTATTGATCCTTTGATATTATTGAAAGCTTCTTGAGTGTCTGTTGTCCATTCAAACCTCTACTCCTTCTTCAATAATAGATTGATCAACTTCACAATACTTGTGTAATCAGGAAAAAACCTTTGCACAAAATTGATCTTTCCGAAAAAAGGATTGAAATCCTTTCTTGGATGATGGAGGGTTGAGTTTATTTATTTCTTTAACTCTTTTTGGATCTATATAAATCCCTTCCTTGCACATAATATGACCCAATAGTTTTCCTTGAGTTACAATGAACAAGCATTTCTTTGGATTTAGAGAGACACCATATAATCTACATCTATCAAAAACTTTCCTCAAGTGATGGATATGATCACCCCCTTTTTTGAATGCACTATCAAGTAATCTTGATAATTTGCTATCAATTTTCCTATCAACCCACAAAATGCATGATCCATGGCCCTCTATAATGTGGCTCCAACATTCTTCAAACCAAAGGGTATTCTAGAATACACATATGTCTCCCATGGTGTTATGAATGTTGTCTTTTCTCTGTCTTCCTCAGCAACCAAGACTTGATTATAGCCATAAAAGCCATCCAGCATGGACATAAAGGCTGATCCAGTGACTTGCTAGAGAAGGAACTCCATATTAGGTAAATAAACGTTATCCTTTATGCTTTCTTTTTAAAGGTATCGGAAATCGACACACATCTGGATTTCCCCAATATTATTTCTTACTATCACAGGATTTGAAAGCCAATCATAATGTCTAATGGGATATATTATTCCAGCCTTCTTTAAATTCTCCAATTCAATCTTTACCAAAGGTTTCAGTTTGGGGTTCATCATCCTTATTTTTTGCTTGATATTTTTTTATTTTTCTCTCAAAGGAATGATGTGTTGGAATATTGTTTTATCATAATATTTCAAATGATCACAGGTCCACGCGAACACATCAATGCATTCTTTAAAATATGAAACATATTGATCAACTTCCTCAGTGATGCAATCAACTCCCAAGTTGACATATTTCGGTGAATTGTCAGTTCCAATATTGACTTTTCTTGTTTCTTGCACGTTTCAAATTTAAACTTTTTCCAAGAGATTCTTAGCATGATCATATTTCATAAAAAGAGACTCAGATTGTATACAATATTTAGGGACAACCATCATGTGATCGTCTTCATCATCATCATCGTTCAACAAAAACATTTCCAACTGTTCATCATTCTCAAACACTTGCAAATATTCCATGTTATCAGGTACATAAGGTCAAAATGATATTTCTACTTGAAAAGATGTTTTGCTTTGTATATCATCTAGGTTTGACAATGAGGCTGCCAAAGACAATGAATCTGTCTTCTAATTCTTTTCCCTTGGAATGAAAGAACTAGAAAGTTCCATCAATTCGTTGACTCTTTTGAAATATAACTTGAGTTTTTCTTTATTTATTTTATACTTATGGGTGACTGGATTAATCACCAACTCGAAGTCACCAGTCACAATTAGATGTTCTATTTTCATTTCTTGTGCAAGAATCATCCCCTTAATCAAGGATTCATATTGTTCCTCATTATTAGTACATGAAAATTCCATTCTAATAGCATGTGGATGCACAATCTTGTTTGGACTCATAAGAACAATTCCAACTCTACTCTCAGAGTTCGAACAAGCTCCATCGAATGACATCCTCCAATAGCCTTCAAACATCCATTCTTGATTCTATGTATCTTGAACTTGCTCTAGGATTTCATTATGTTCCATGTCTAGGATGGAATATTTTCCAATGCCGATGTTTATATAATATTCCATTAATTCATTATATTTCTTCTTGAAAGAGAAGGGTTTTATGGGTTCATGGGGCACCTTAATCATTTCTCCTTATTTGCTTGGAAGCATCATGAAACTTCCATCATTCATTATATATCTCTCGATCATAGATGTCCAATCTCTTCCCAGCACAACTCCATATGTCGGAGGAAGGTCTACCACAATAATATTGAAAACTGTAATAATATGGGGGGTTGTTGTGATCCAAGCATAAAATTCCTTGATTTATCCATAAGATGACACTTTTCTAGAATCAATTGCATATATACTTTCACTAGTTTCGTAATAATTGGTACAAATCATGACCACCAGTGGTATGATATTATTTGTCGTGCCAAAATCAACTAAACAATTATGTAGTGCAACATCATGATTTTCAATTGAAATGTAAAAGGGAGGAATTGTACCTCTCAGCTTGGCATTTGACTGGTTCTGGCTTTGTCTCGGACTGGTAACAACAACGTATGTTCTTTTAGATGGATTGTCCAACAATTTCAAAATGTTTTCCCTCTGTTGGGGAATCTTCACCACTTTTGTAAAAGGAAGAGTTATCCTTAATTTAATTAAGTCCTCTACAACAGCATATGTCATCTAAGTGGAGTTTTACATTAGGTGTTTCCTTTTACTTCCAACGTTGTCCGTCACTTTCTCATTTGACCTTTTCTCACTTGTTTTTTCTTTATCTATTTGGTTTTATTTTTCAGATTCATTCTTATTCTTGGATCTATTTACAAATCCTCTTGTCTGGGTGAAATTTTCTTGTGAGTTGGGGCCATTGTCGCCTTCTTCAAATATATACATGGACATCTCGCATCCATCCATATGCAAAGTTTCGAAACTTTCATCAAGTTAGTAATAATTCTTTTTGCTCAACCATTTTCTCGTCATATGTATCATCCAGAACAATTGCATTGGGAGTAGGCTTCCTGGGAACCCTTGGTCTTTGCGGATTATCCATTTTTTCAAACCTCACTCAGTTTTCTTAGGGAGGGTTCCTTCTTTGATTTGGGACTGGCATTCTTGGATTTTCCATATAATTATATCCCCTTCTTAGTCTAGTTATCTCATTCTGCATTTGCTTTATAGTTCTATTCATTTGTGCAATTTCAATTCTTTGCTTAGTTTATTTTGTCGCCATGGGGTCAACCTTTACGTCTGGTATGGTTCCCTTGAAAAATCCTCCTCCCATTGTTTGGTTTTGAGCCGATCGTGGCTTGAATTCTTCATTCTTTTTTGAACTGGAGCCTCCTTGATTATCAATACTTAATCCTCCTAGTTGCCTTTGTACTTTTCCCAATATAATGTAGGGGTCGGCACCCATTTCAATCATAATTTATTCCATCTCAATGGATTTAGTCATTGCCTCCTCCAAGGTATCCATTTGGGATGTTCTGATAGCATATTTCACATTTAGGGGAATTTCATTCTTACAAAAACCAAGCACAATTGGGTCATTCATTCTTTTATCTTTTGGAATATTACTCAAGGTTTTATTGAACCTGAGATTAAAATCTCACATCCTTTCATTCCTCCTCAAACCAATCTGGGTGAAATCAGTGAGAAGGGTATGATAAGTAATTGGAGGGGTGAACATAGTTAGGAACATGACTTCAAGGTCATTAAACGAGTTAATTGATCTACTAGGTAATGTCATATATCATTCATACGATCTTCCTAATAAGGTTTGCAGAAATAACCTTACCATGAGATCATCATACTCAACATGGTGAAAATAACAAACATCAAGAAATAAGTGCAGATGCCTCTTTGCATCAATTGCTCTGTCTCCAGAATATTCATTTAAAGTTCCCTTAGGGAGAACATGGAGATCATGTTTCTCACCCAGAATATTCAAATGGTAATCTATTATTTTTGTTCTATTTTCAAACCTTAGGTTTTCTTCATTTCTTGCAACATATCTTCCACCTCCTTGTCTCTCCTCATGATGCTTGTCTCATGGTTGTTCATTTCTTTCTGCCATATCTAGAGAGATTCTAGGAATATGCTTTTCACTTTTGAGAATAAAGATTTTCTTTCTTTTACTTCTAGTAATGGGTCCCTTGTATTCTTCCAGCTTCAATCCCAATGTTGTTCTTGCGCTGCTCTAGCTAACCTTTGGTTTCTTCGGTCTTGTCGCTCATCTCTCTTCTCTCTCTAGAGGATTTAACTTTCTTCTTCTTGGACTAATATCTATCAGGACCTTTATGAATCTTCTAGGGTCTTTATTGTAGTTATTACTAGATTGTATAACTGATGTAATATGCTTCACGGATTGTTCAATCCAATTTCTAAGTGGGGTTGATCAGCCTGGGGCAAAGTCATATATTTTTCAAAAATGCTAGACCAGGTTCCTAATTTCATTTCATTCCCCAGTATGGTCGCCAAAAATGTTGACGCTTGAATATGTTAGTAAATAAACGACAACTTCATGAGGATGTAAATCCCCCTATGTTTTTAAAGAGGTGGTACTCCTCTTTAATTTAATATTTTATTGGGAATTCTAGGTATTCAGAATGTGGGACTTTGCAGAAGTCCTTTGTAGTAATTCAAAGAAATATAAATATTGCAAGAAAGATAAAAGGAAAATGTTTTATTTTATTTTTAAATAAAGTTCCTGAGAAAGGACCAGGAACCAAGCACATTCACGCATTTAAAGAAAAAAAGAAAAATTTCTTCACATCCATCATAGTTTAAGATAAATATTTATGATCACATAAAAATAAAAAGAAGATGATTTGCATGCAAAAGAGAAATTTAACAGAGTGGAAACATGGGCAGCTCAAATAAAGATAATGATAGACCAATCTAAAATACTTTATACTGAAAACTCAGAGTTACAAAGCACAGTCGAAATTGATCCCGAAATAGCTCTCTTGAAAGTTCTAAAAAATATATATTCTGTTACATATTCTTTGAAATTTAAAATCTGTTTGTCTTAAAGACTGGGATTGGAGCTCCCATGGACCATAAAGAAAATAAATACAAGAAATAATATTGTAGAAGAAGGATGGTTGGCGAAAGTAGAACAACAAGACCTGGAAAGAAGAAAAATAGAATTTATTAGTCTTCGGTTAAACCTTTATAGTGAAAGAGGTGGAATAACTAGATGAAGGAAATGATAAAGAAAGAAAGATGTGATCAGTGTAAACTTATTATGATGGTATCCCCTTCTTTTCACTTGCTTGTTGATGTCATTTTATTGTCTTGATTAACGGTTACAAGAACTGTCTCAACTGTTTCGTGCCCATGAATGGTCAATTTTTCGATCGCTTTATTAAACCATTCTTCAATATAATTTTTCATTGGTGCCACGTTGATCTCATGATGGATTTTGATGTTGAACAAATCACCCTCCAAGTCTCGTAGATAAAGGGAAATACCGTGCAATGCTTCTTCAATGTATTGAATTTTTACAGAGTAGTCCAATAGAAAATTGTTTATGTCGTCCTCATCATATTCAAGTATACCATAGAAGTTTTCAATTGAAAACCCTTTAAAAATCTCAACTTGTTCATCAAACTATTGTTTTTTCAGGAACAACAAGTTGAGGATTAATTTGGGGTCTTGTATTTCATTAGTGCTTCCATCTAGGTCTACCTCTGTGATCCTTTTGAATAGTTTTTCCCTCCTTGATATAGCTTGGTTGCATGCTTGAACAATATCATTCAAGTTTTTTATCTTTTCTTTCCATCACGCGTTCAATTGTTTTATCCGACTTGGAGAGGTAAGATCCTCCTCTCTTCTCCTTAGTTCTATCATGTTGGAAACATTGTTTCTAAAGGGTAGTACAACATTAAGGTAAAAAAAAATTCATTCTTCAGGTCAGATTGTAAATACTCATGGAATCCATGTGCCCTCAATCCAAACCAAAAGAAGCAATGGTTTTCAAAGTTTCGCATGCCTCTGTGATCAATGACATTCTTTTCTTAATATTCCTTTCCACATATCTCCTGGATGATGTAAGTAGACTTGATGATCCTTTCAATTTAGCAGTGGGTGTGGTGGGTCTGAATATTGTCAAAGGACTGGAAAGTAGTGGAAGAGTCAATAAGGCATCTATCAGTTCCTTGATCCTTTCTTTCAATTTTATGTTTTCCGCTTCAATACCACCAATGGAGTCATACAGAGCATCCCCGGTTGCTTTGTGAATTCTAGAAATATGGGAAGGCTTCATATCTCTTAGGTCAACATTTGAATGAGATTTTCCTTTCTTATTGTTCACATCACCTTTTTCAATAATAAATTTCTTGGACTCCTTGTCAAAGACAACGCTCTGAAAATAAAATGACTCTTCTTCATTGAAGGTCTCATTCTCAATGATTTCCAATGATGAATTATGATGGGCCGTATTTCCCAGTTGATCAATGCGGGGAAATTTTTTCTCGATATCCACTTCGAGCTCCATATATTCAAGGGAGAATTTATTGATGTCAGTCTCTATGCGTTGGTCTTCTTCCTCTTGCATGACATTTTTCCTCTTTTTTCTCATAGGAATCTTGTGCAAGCTTTAAATTTTTCTTGGAGGGGGATTCTTTTCTCCTCCACTACTTGAAATATTGTTGGTTACTTTTCTAGATGGGTGGGTTGTTGGAGCATTGCTCCGAGATGTTGTAGTTTTAGGAGTAATAGTTGGGGCTTGGGCACTCTTCTCGTTGGGACCCTTTCCTTTCTGCTTTTAAAACTCATTGGTATTGAGTACCATTTCCAAGTCACCAACATTGTGAGAAGGAGCACCTAATTTATTATATTTTTCTTCACTCATAACAGTATGGATAAATGAATTTTTGAATCCTACTGCTAGCATATGTTCCACGATTTTTTTTTTAGGGTCAAACCATTTTATCTTTTCAGCATATTTCAGATTCAGATTATGGTAGTGGTTTGCAAATTCATTGATCTTGTTTATATTCTTGAATACAAAGTCCCCAATTTTCCAAGGCAATGATATGAATTTCTTTTTTTGTTTATCATGGAAAAAGTGCACGAAGAAATTATACTGCCTTGCAACTTTCATAATAAACATTTTATCAGATACATGGCATGGAAGAAAGGAGGGATTTTCCTTAGAACCAAAAATATTGATAACGTTGTGATTTTCCATTTTATCCAATGTCCCCTTTCTATCCAGGAATTTATTTTCCTGGTCGGATATTCTGGTGGTATATTTTCCAAACAATAATCCTTTGAGAACTGAAACAAAATCATTAAAAAATTCATAGAAATGCAATGAATATTTGTGTCTCCACAATGCTTGGTACCAGAAGGTAATTGGGTCACGTTCTCAATTCACCCTTTTACATATAGACAATTTTGGGAAAATGACAACAAGATGCTATCGCAAACACAAATTAAGAAGCCATAAAGAATTTCTTGTCCTTTTTGTACTGTGACAATTGGGAGGAGATTTCCATGGAAATCAATTTTCCCCAATCGAAAATATCTTTCTCTTTGACTGTAAAATATAATATATAAATAATCATACGGGAAATGTTGGCGGTACTTTATTGGCATGTCACCCTAGTGAATAACCAAGAAATTTCCCAAAAGGGGTTTTTGAACGAGTCGACCTGCAACCTAGTAATGTCTTCAAGGATAGCCATGGGATTTTCCAAGAACTCAGGCAAGAGGTCCATGTCATGATTTTTCAAGAGATCCCTGCAATCCTATCCTTTGAAAGTAAGTGTTGGCTCGGGGAGCTTCAACATCTTACGGAACACTTGAGGTGAAAGAGAGATGGGAGAATTTTCTTGAAGTGGGATAATCCATTGACTTGGTATGTATTTCTTAATGCACCATGCAACCAGTTCCTTGCAATCAAAAACCTCAGGGATACACCCTACACGATAAATTTCGAAAGTCCAGATCACTTCCTTCTCAACAAAAGGGGATGAATAGTAAGAATACTCTCTAGACCACTGAAAGTTTTGGTCCTCACACGCAAAAATATTCAAAGTATCACCGTAGAACTATTGTTGAGATACTGTGGCCATAATTTGACGAGACTCTTCCTTTAATCCATATAATATTTTCAATGAGAGCTTGAGAGAGATAACAATAATATAATCTTCGACAAATCGTGCTTTATTGCAGTTTAGTGAGAAATCTCCTCGAGCCCTTTGCTTATTAATGATGATATTTATGGAACTAAAATGATGAGTTAGTAGCATTAAACCATTCTTAAATGAGTATTTGGAAAAGCACAAGGATGGTAGGGACAGACGAGAGAAATTAGGATTTGGGAATTTTTGTGAACCTGCCAACCCAGGAACCTGTGGTTGTGAAAGGTCAAAAATAGGATAAGTGTCATAATGCGTTCGGTCGGAATCAATATAGGAGAGATGATATACTTAGTAGTTTGGTAAGTCTAATGGTCATAATGTAGATTGCAGATCTTTGGGTGCAAAATGGATATCACAAAACTTGGGATATGAAAACTTGAACTCACAAACCCACAATTGCAAAAAATGGTTAAGTATAGAATAACATGGTGGTCAGTCGGACTCACGATATGGGAATATGGATGGAGGTGAGAACCTACGAGTCCTTCAACCCACGAACCTGCCATTTAAAAACAAATGACTACGTATAGTGACTAGAAAGGGAAAAATAGAGGGGAGAAAAGAAAAGGGGGATTCAAGTAAGTATAGAAGAGGGAAAAGAAATGGAAAGCAAAAGTTGGGAAAACAGAAAGGGGAGGGAAACTCGAAAGTGGGAAATGGTCTCAACGAGCCCAAGTATAAATGTTGGAAGAGAAGTTGAAACAACAAAGGGAACAAATGGAGGAGGAATTCAAGAAGTAGACTGATGAGAAAGATCATCTATATAAATATGAAGTAGAATCTTTGAGAAAAACACATTTTTAGGAGATTGAATTGATATAAACAAAGCACT
>ML813707.1:33677-60767 GCA_009831015.1 Picea engelmannii
AAGATGAAATTACCTTCGTGAATGTAATCTATCTATCTATCATCACGAAATTCATAATAAACATCCAAACTCTTATGGAATAAAATTCACATTCATGTATATACTAGAGGGATATATCTAGTATTGTTAACGTATAATACATTGATTAAAAGCGACTCTAAGTGAATATAATAGAAATTACCTTATACAAAAAATTGTTATCCTATTGTACCCTTTTATAGAATATAAGCGTATAAAACTTATTAGTTAGACCTAAGGAATTTTGTTAGGTAAATGGATATTGAATCCTTCCACACCTACTATCTCATAGAATGAAAGTAAGGACACCAGTAAAGGGGAAAATTTGGAAAGTTAAGGAGATTTGGAAAACCCCTTTTGTTTATCAAATGCTAAACAATCATGAGAATTGATGCCTATCAAAAGATTTTTATGCTTTCCTTGTTTTGTTTAAAATGGTCTACCCTTTCCATGGTTAAGGTTTATGATGAATTTTAGGAAATTACGAAACCCCGAAGTGCTAATCCTTTTTCCCTTCTTTGTCATTTCAGGAGTTGTTGCAAGATAGGTTTGGGCATTGGAAACCACGAAACCCTGAAATCTCGAAATGCAGGTCTCACCTTTCCCTTTTTTTCTCATTTCGGAAGTTTGTATATGTTGATGTTTGGACACTAGAACTTGTGAAGTTCTGAACCATGAAATGTGGGTCCCACTTTCCTTTCACGATTTAGAAACTGTGGTGTTTTGATGTTTTGACTTTTGAAGTCGCGGGATTTCGAACCTTGAAACCCCGAAGTGTTGATCCCATTTTACCTTTTTGCAAATTCGGGAAATGTTTTGTGTTGATGTTTGGTTGTTGTACTCGTGAAATCCTGAACTTCAAAATCCAGAACTGTTGATCACTTTTCGCAATTTTGGGAGTTGTTGTGTGTTGATGTTGGCTTTTGTACTCGCAAAATCCTGAACTCCAAAATCCCAAAGTACTGATCTCTTTTCGCAATTTTGGGAGTTGTTGTTTGTTGATATTTGGATTTTGTATTCATGAAATCTTGAACCTCGAAATCCTGAAGTGCTCGACATATTTTCGCAATTTTGGGAAATGTGGTGTGTTGATGTCTGGCTTTTATACTCGCAAAACCCCGAAGTGTTGGCCCACAGTCGTTTTTTATTTCGGATTTCGACAAACAGTGAGTTCCTTTGTTTATTCGACACTTGTAATCACTGAAAACATGATTGACCCCTGTTCCTTCACAAAACTGTAGGAACATAGTAGGAATTATTGTTATAGGAACAACTCAAATATTGTAATGAATGGACTGGTAGAAAACGTTGGAGGATCTTCATCTAGGATAGAAGTACAATAATAATAGTTCATATTACAGGTCACTGTTGTACGGGGCATGACAATTACCTAAATTATTATATGGAGAAGATATAGGTATGTACTTACTTGTAGGTGGAAATTAAGTATAGATGTTAATAGAGAGTTAAAGAAAAATTTTCTACAGTAAAAACGATAATATTCGCCTTTACACACACACATAGCAGCCAATCAAGTTACCTATTGTTCTAGAAGTCATGAAGATCTAGACTTGCAATCACACGCATAATTTAAATATGCGGAACTGATTACTTTGACAAATTTCTGTTTGAAGTAAACTAGACTGGTGTAATAACGCCAGTATGGATTGAATTGAATCCTACCTTCTCTTAAATTCTAAGCTTAAATGAAGTTGAATTGTGTCATAGAAAAGTTTTTTTACGGTAAATTTGAGGTTCACTACATATGGTATCAGAGAAAAAGTTATAGCACTGGGCCTGAACAGGGCCACATTAATTGCTTTGTACATATTCTGATCTATGAAAAAAAAAAACCTAATAAATCTTGTGGATTACAAATAGAAAGATTTTTTGTTTTATGTTGAGTAATGGAATATCAAGAAGGTGAAGAAATCAGGATGGAAGGGAATCCGCAACAAGGACCTCCTTGAGATCCGAGACATAATAGTGATGGAAGCTCACACATGGAGGTGTTGGAAACAATGAGGAACCGTATTGTTGAACTATAGTTTTTCAAGGCCGACAATGAAAATTTGAAGAAGGGACAATAAGAATAGAAAGAGATAAATGAAGTCCTGATGCGTAGTATAGTAACCAAGAAAATCCCAAAAGATGATAACCCTGAGGAAGAGGTCAGCAAAAGGACCTCCAAGAACTCTGGTGCAAAAACAAAAAAAGGAGATATTTCGTCTGAAGGGAGACCTTCATCTAAAGACAAAACCATACCAGACAAAAAAGAAAACAAATAGACCACCTTGAAGGAGACTTTAAGAAGATTAAACCTGCTACTTTTGATGGAGAATCCAGGACAGGAGAAGAAGCCGAGGCATGGTTGTTGGACATCAAAAAATACTTCCAAATCTACAACTATTCCAGCAACATGAAGGTCAGAATGGCCATCTACAATCTGAAGGGGAAGGCTAGCATTTTTTGGAAGGACCTAAAATTGGCCAAGGGCCTAAAGGAGAAACAGTTGGAATGGTCTGACTTTAAGAAGTATTTTAAGAAACAATACCTTTCTAAAAGCTATTATGAAAGGAAGACGAAATAATTCTATGAGTTACGACTCGGACAAACGACGATGGAGGACATTATAAATAAATTTATGGAATTATTAATGTTTGCACCGTACATCCGGGAGGAGAAGGTAAAAATCCAACGATTCTTAAGCTTTTCACCATAGTCTTACTGGGACAGAATTGAGTTCGACAGCCCCAAATCCTTGAGTGAGGCATTTAGGAAGGCATGAATGTGCTATGACCAGTATAAATAGTGGGTAGAGTTTCCAAAGACCTGGAAGGATAAGATGCAAGATGGAATGCACCAGCAGAAGAACGGATACCAACCAACTCCTTATCTGAATGCAGCAAAAAGTTTCCCAAGGAAGGATTTTCACTCCAATCATTCGAATACTCAAGGTAGCAATAAACCGGTAAACCTTAGAATGAAGAAGTTTGGAGATGTAATGATCCTCAATTTACCATAAAAAAAAATAAAAATTGTTCTACAATATTTTCCATTTATCTTCGTTTAATCAACTCATAAGGTGGGTACTTACATTTTATTTTTGCTTTGCATAAATTTATAACCTACTAGCTCAATACTCTTAAGAGAGGTTCCAACAAATTTGAGTAATTTTATAACTCATACTTTATTATAAAGGGTTTGATACAATACCCACATCTCCCTATACACTAGGATTTGAATTTCAGTTCCCTTGTTTTAATAGAATCGGGCTATTGGACTTTGCGCATAAAAATATGTTCCCGGGAGTTAAATACTCGCACACCTACCTAACTATGTCAACATCAGACTTCAAGCCTTGAAAGTAGTACGTGATAGGAAAGGGTTTAAGGATATTAATGAAGGTTTAGGAGTGGCTTCAAAGTGTTATTCCTTTGATGACATCATTTTAGTTATGTTACGACTCGTCTCCGCCATAATGACTTGAACCCGATCAAATCCGCATCATTCTCTGTGTAACTAAACTAACTAACTCTCCTCTGCTTGTTGGAGTAATGAAAAGATAACTTCAAAGACAAAAGTTTAGCGATCGACTAGTTCCACTGGACAATCATGGTTTTATTATCGTTTAACTTCATATCGTCTACATTAAGGGAGGCAAATGTACCTATCAGGAGGAGTTTTAAGCCTCTGTCCTGTAATTAATTAGGGTCCTACTAACCTCAGTCCTGATGACTCTTCCTCCTGTTCCTCCCAATCCTAGTGCGCCAACTTTTACCCTAGCATAAGGATTGTACCTCCCGTGATATAAAGAGTGATACACGTTCCTCCTAGTTTTTAGCGGTCTCATTTCTGCCCTTGTGCCTCTGAAGGAGAGGGTTTTGTATTATGCGTTCTTCCATAGGGAAATTTTGCCACCTCTGTGAGCAATCTTTGATGAAGTCGAAGGCAGTCTCTGACTACCTAGTAAGTTCTTTCAAGGGACTGTCATATTTCAAGCTCTAACAAAGCTTGCTATTTTGGTTGATACAAAGAAAGATTTTGATTCCTGTAGACTTTACTATGGATTTTACCAACCCTCTGTACTTACAATAGTCATGTTTAGAGTCTACGCATTTCTTCTTTTATTTTGGTAGTGACTGTAGAAGAGGTTTTATTTTGTATCCGTGAGTCGCTATCTTTACCTATGTGAACCTAAGGTCATACTTCATGTCCATTGTTTGTATCCCGTGGGTTTATTTCCAGTTCAATCTTTTGTTTACCCTGTAACTAGTAGTTGTACTTGGGAGTACTTCAGATTAATTTCAAAAGAGTTTATATTTCGTCATACAAGGGCTCTAGGAAAGTAAAAGGTCAAGCTAGGTTCTTAACGTATGTTTCCCCTCTATAACTGATGCATAACATGTGTAGTAAGGTAGTGCTATACCCGTAATTTATCTCTTACCAAGTTAGGTTATTTTCCATGAGGACTTCTATTGGCTATGTGTATGATACCATTCTTTACATTCTTTATTTTGTTCGTGTAGGGTTTTTATCAAATGATTTATCTCTTGAAGTCAAAATGTTATTTTATCTTTTCAAAGTAATCATTTGATTCTGTAAAAAGGGTTTTTTCTCTGTATTAATGGTGGGACTCTACCTGTTGCGAGGGTACCCACCAAAAGCTCCCGGACCCTTCTCCCCTTGGACATGGTTGATTACAAAGAAAAGCATGGTAATTGGAGGGTGTGGCATTTCGGCCCCAAGTTAAGTAATCTGCAAGTTATGGTTATCAATCCACCCTTTCGAGTTTATGAATTAAGATTCTACTCTATAATTGTACTAATGTTTTCTGTGATGGATGAATGTAGGTGTGCACACTTCACAGTGTGGGTACCAGCCTCTGCTCATCATGACAAAGGTACTCGGGTTCCAAAATGTGACTCTTCAACTTGTTTCTAAAATCACGGCTTGGAGGTCACGATTTTGTTCGTAGCTTTCTGTTGTTAGAAGTAACCTTGCTCATGCACCAATTTCTAGTACTGGATATCTGAGGGTTAATCTCATTTTTTTTTGTTAAATTTCCATTTAGGAGTATATATATACAGTCGAGCATGTTGTAGGAAATGATTGATATTCTAAAGATAGAATTTAGTGAAAAATAGATCTAAGTTTTTGCTATTGGAAAACCCTTCATAAGTTAAGCTTAGAAATGGAGGAATAATATTTCTATTTGGAAGTAGCTTATCCTTGGTGTTCTGTACATTACTTTTGTGATTGCAAGTATTCAGATATCTTTAAACAGTTATAATAGCCATCTTTTCTTGACTATATTAATGTCTATGATAGATTAGTTTATTGTTAATGTAATTCTTATTTGGGAAAAATATTCCAACGGGGATTGTTTCAAAGGTCTCGCATCTCCAAGTCTCTATGTATTTGTATATGTTTGTTTTTTGATCGGTTGCATAGATTGCATTACTCTGTATTTTCTTCAAAATTTTTTTCTATAAATGTGAAGCAAATTTCACAGTTATCCTATATAGTAATGCTACAGCCATCAAATTCCTTGTTCCTCTCCACGCACAACATATGTAAGATGGGTCATACGTTGTTAATGCATTAGCGAGTTCATTTATTTTTTTTCCTATAGTATGATCCTAGCATGAATATCTCGTTAAGATTAGGGTATTCTTTCTCCTTTGATTATGATCATTCCCATATGCTTTGTTATTTCAGTTCTATCAAAGTTCAACTACATATGTGATTCTATTCTAGAAATAAAAATTTACACAATGAAATATATGCATGTTTGTAATAGATCTGTTCGTTCATGGATATATATATTCGATTTAAAGTTTCATTTCAGGAAACATTTCCATAATTAAACCATATAGTCTATTTACTGAATTCTATGAGGGTATCATATCTTTTATATTTTCATACATGTTCTGAATCCATAGTAGGAGTTATTAAGGGGATGATTCCAGAATTTAAGTGTAACTATTTGCTAGTTAAGTGGACTGTATATTTCGTGAAATTGAACAACCTTCAACTAGGTTATTGCATGCATACCAAATTTAAGGATTCCATTATATTAATAACCAAATTCATCCCATAGAGGCAGAAATACTGAATGTTCCGATACAGAAAAAAAAAGGACTTGCAGCAATTATGCGATCATTAAAACAGATGCTAGAAACCATTTCTGTTCAGCTATAACAAGTACAGTACATCCAATATAAAATCAATTCAATCAAATAGAGTTTAGAGAAGCATATCTGAACAAAACTCGTGGGAAAACAAAGGAAACAACCATGTTCCTCCCAACCGTAGAACCGATCAATCACGATCACTTGCCCGATTCACCCCCTAGCCTGACCATGAGTCCATAAGGGAGAACTTGGAAATCCCTCTACAACACTATCCTTCAATTTAGTCACATTTTTCCCTTGCCTCACACCCTTCCAGTGTTCATAACATCAAGTGAAAAAAAAAAATCAATAGTCTCTTTTCCCCAGCATACTTGGCAGTGTCCCGCCTCCTCACATATGCTTATTTGTAACTACCCTAGGTCTTTTCCCTTCCTTGGGAATTTTCGCAGCTTCCTAAATCCCTGATTTTTAGGGGCTTTCAATGGCCAAATCACTAATTTTCCACTTGTAAAAATTAGCCCAGGGGTAGTTCCAATAGGTTCCCCACTCATGGAGTCATGGTCAACTACTTTTAACATGGCTGTTCCATTTGTCTTCCTACAATCAATATAAAATATTCTATTTTTAAATAAGTGTCATTGTCAAATAGTTAGTTGGGTCAAATCAGATCTTTTCCCAACAGTCATAATAATTTATTATAATTAACAAATTCAAAATTTGGAATTGCCATAAATGGAAAAAAAATTCCAAATTCGAATTTACCAAAAACGGAGTGAATTTCCAAAAATTTGATTTTCCAAAATATTTTATTTTGGGGGATGTCATATGGGACAACTCTTGCGAGCCATTAAAGTGTTGGGAGTGTTGAGAGCCTCATATAAGGAGGAACTGTCCACTTGCAACAAACATAACTGATGTTCACAATTTGCAGGAAGCCTCCACAGTGGGAGACCTGGGCAGAAGTTTGCATCAGATAAATGTAGCCATAGATGGTCAACAAGTTGACCACCAGTCCTTGGTGGTAGAGATCAAAGGTAAAATGCATGACACTCGAATTTTTTTTTAATTGACCCTGGAGCTACGTTAAGTTATATTACTCCCGATATAGTAGAGTCGAATAAACTTAAGAAACAAAAGCATGCAAAATCTTGGATTGTACAACTAGCAACAAGTACTAAAAGAAAAGTAGTTAAATTTATTTCTGATCTTGAGTTCAGCTTATATGGTCAAAATATAAGGACCAATCTGAACATTCTACCACTAGGATCTTATGATATGATTATCAGGATGGATTGGTTGGAGCAACACAAAGCAGTACTAGACTGCTATACAAAGATACTTAGCTACAAAGATAATTTTAGCACTACTAGAACAGTCCAAGGCATACCAAAATCTATGTCAGTTAGACAAGTTTCAGCGATGCAATTCAAGAAATGTATTAGAAAGTGATGTCAAGTTTACGCCATCCAAGTAACGAATCTACTAGAAAAAGAAGATAAGACCAAGTTAGAAGACTTTTTTGTCCTACGGGAATTCAGAGACATGTTTGTTGATGAGATACTAGAATTGCCTCCTAGGAGAGAAATAGATTTCTCCATAGACTTACTACCTATATCAGCTCCTATCTCAAAAGCACCCCACTGAATGAGTCTACCAGAACTGACAGAATTAAAAATACAATTACAAGAATTATTGGATAAAGAGTATATCAGACCAAGTGTCTCGCCATGGGGAGCACCAGTCCTCTTTGTGAAAAAGAAATATGGTACTCTAAGACTATGTATCGATTATAAACAACTGAACAAAGTGACCATTAATAACAAATACCCCTTACCCAAGATAAATGATCTATTCGATCAAGTTGGTGGGGCCAAGATCTTCTCAAAATTGGATTTACGATCTGGTTATCATCAAGTTAGGATAAAGGACCAAGACATAAAAAAAACAACTTTTTGAACAAGATACAGACACTATGAGCTTGTATTCATACCTTTCGGACTCACTAATGCACTAGCCACATTTATGTTCTTGATGAACAACATTTTTAGCCAGTACATAGACAAGTTCGTAGTCGTATTTATTGATGATATTCTGGTCTATTCTAAAACGGAGGAGGAACATGATGAACACTTAAGAATAGTTCTGCAATCATTAATGAAACACAAACTATACGCAAAATTTGACAAATGTGACTTTTATCAAAAATAAACACAATATTTAGGACATGTCATTTCCTCGAAAGGTATTGCCGTAGGCCCGAAAAATATAAAATCCATTATGGAATGGCCAGTACCTAAGGATGTGGCAGATATTTGGTCATTCATGGGAATCACCGGATATTATCGTAGATTTATAGAAGGGTTCTCCAAGATAGCCTACCCTATCAAATCATTACAAAAGAAAGGGACCAAGTTTAACTGGTCGCAAAAGTGTCAAGACAGTTTTAACAAGCTAAAAGAATTATTGACATCAACGCCCATTTTGAAGGTAGCAGAACCAGATAAAGACTTCACATTATGCGTTGATGCAAATAAAGAGGGACTAGGTGGTGTTCTAACTCAGGAAGGGCACGTGATTTTCTATGAGTCCCATAAATTAAAGGAACACGAGCAAAATTATGTCACTCATGACTTAGAATTGGCAGCAGAAATACATGCCTTAAAAATGTGGCGACACTATATAATGGGCAGAAAATTATTAGTATTGACGGATAATAGCGGAGAGAAATATTTGTTTAACCAACCAGACCTTAATAAAAGACAAGCAAGGTGGCTAGCCTTCTTGAGCGAATTCGACTTCAAGGTCAGACATATCAAGGGTAAGGAAAATAAAGTAGTAGATTCTTTAAGCCGCAGAATCCATGGGTTATTTGAGATAAATATTAGCAGGGAAGAAAGTGATCTGGAACAAAGAATAAGAACAACAGGTGTTAATGATGAAAATTACACTAATATGACGACAGAATTTCAAAATAGTATCACAAACTTAGATAAACCAGATATAAGTATCGACAAGAAGGGACTTTTAAGATTCAAAAATAGACTTTCCATACCAGATTCAGCAGAGCTAAAATTAATCATTTTAGACGAAGTGCACAAGAAACCATATTCTGGCCATCCAGGCTACCAGAAAACAATAACAACACTCAGAAAACTATTTTACTGGCCTAATATGAAGGGGGAAATAGTAGAGTACTTGGCTAGGTGCCAAGATTGTGAGTAGGTTAAGGCTGAACACCAGCATCTAGCAAGCCTATTACAACCATTACCAGTACCAGAATGGAAATTGGAGACCATATCACTGGACTTTATAACAGGTTTTCCTAAAACTCATAAATGGAATGATTCAATCATGGTTGTAATCGATGAACTCAGTAAGTCTACACACTTTATTCCTGTAAAGTCTAGTTTTAAAGCTATTAACATTGTTGAAATATTCATGAAAGAAATTTTTAGACTGCATGGTATTCCTAAAATGGTGATTTCAGATAGAGATGTAAAATTCACATCCGTTTTTTGGAAGGAATTGTTTGCAGGACTAAATACTAATTTGAATTTCAGTATGAGTTATCATCCAAAAATGGATGGAAATACTGAAAGGAAAAACCAAATAATATAAGATATTCTCTGCATGTATGTAAGAACAAAGTCGAACAAGTGGGAAGACTACCTACACTTGGTAGAATTTGCATATAACAATGGGTACCAAACTTCAGCTAAGTTGAGCCCTTTTGAAATACTGTACGACAGAAAGTGTACAACTCCAATTAGTTGGGATAACCTGGCTAACAGAATCATGGTTGGAACAAATATACTCCAAGAAATGGAGAACATGGTAAGGAAGGTACAACAGAACTTGAAAGAGGCACATGACAGACAGAAGAGCTATGCGGATCAGAAAAGAAGACACTTGGAATTTCAAGTGGGAGACCATGTTTATTTGAAGGTCAAATTCCAAAAAAGCTCGCTGAAGTTGGGGAATTGTGCCAAGATGGCACCTATATTTTGTGGGCCCTTCGAGATGCTAGCTCGAATTGGACCCGTAGCATATCATCTTTCACTTCCAACTAATCTAAGAATTCATAATGTATTTCATATTTCTTTGCTGAAAAAGTATATTCATGACCCTACTCATATGATTGATTGGAACTTGGTGCAGGTGGAACCCAAAGGCGAGTTCCAGGTGGAACCCCTATGCATTCTGAACCGGAGAGAAATATCACTTTGGAACAGAGTCGTCGCTCAAGTAAAGGTGCAATGGAAGCACTTTAGTCCTGAGGAGGCCACTTGGGAATTGGAGGGAGATTTGCGGAAATCTCATCCAATCCTATTCCAGGAAAGGAACGAACACCGAGGACAATGTTTTACTGAAGGAGGAAAGGATGTGACATCCTCCAAAAATAAAATATTTTTATTTTTGTGTGCCGGAAATTTATTTCCGTTTTTGGCAAATTCGAATCTGGGAAATTTTTGCCATTTATGGCAATTCCAAATTTCGAATTTAATAATTGTATTTAATTATTGTGACTGTTGGGAAGATATCTATTTGGACTCAACTAACTATTTGACTATGACACTTGTATCACAACAGAATATTTATATTAACTGCAGGAGGACAAATGGAACAACCATGTTAAAAATTAGCTGACCATGACTCCATGAGTGGGGAACAAGTTGGAAATGCCTCTGGGTTGATTATTAAAAGTGGAAAATCAGAGATTTGGCCACTAGAAGCCCCTGAGAATCAAGGATTAAGAAAGATGCGAAAAATCCCCAAAGGAGGGAAAAAGACCTGGGCAAAATTGATAAATAGCATATGTGAGGAGGCAGGACACTGCCAAGTATGATGGGAAAAGATTTTTGAGCTCTCTTGCTATTATGAACACTATGGATTGAGTGTGAGGCAAGAGGAGCCTACTGAAACAGATTTTCCTTGCTATTATGAGCACTGTTGAATAAGTGTCAGGTAAGAGGATAATTGTTGGAATTGAAGGACATTGCTGGGGAGGAGTTTCCAAGTTCGCCCTCATGGATTCATGGTCAAGCTAGGGGGTGAATCGGGCAAGTGACTTTGGTTACCTTGTTCTACGATTGGGAGGAACGTGGTTGTTCCCTTTGTCTTTCCACGGATTAGATTCAGATATGTTGATCTACCCTTCTCTATTTTGAATGGCTACGTTTGATTGATGGCATGTATCTGTTGGGTGATTATATCTAATTGAGTTAAAGTAAACTAATTGAATGATAATATATTTTCGTGTGTGGAATATGTGTGAAGGAAATCTGTATCTATATACAGTTATAATACTTCTACTGGAATGTTCGCATATGACTGTTGAAGTATATATACATTTGTTGCGGAAGATGAAATTACCTTCGTGAATGTAATCTATTTGTCTGTCGTCACGAAATTCGTAATAGACATCCAAAATCTTATGGAATAAAATTCACATTCATGTATATACTAGAGGCACAGATCTAGTATTTTTAATGTATAATACATTGATTAAAAGAGGCTCTAAGTGAATATAATAGAAATTACCTTATACAGAAAATTGTTATCCTATTGTACCCTTTTATAGAATATAAGCGTATAAAACTCATTAGTTAGACCTTCACAATTCTGTTAGGTAAATGGATATTGAATCCTTCCACACTTACTGTCTCACAGAACGAAAGTAAGGACACCAATAAAGGGCAAAATGTGGAAAGTTAAGGAGATTTGGAAAACCCCTTTTGCTTATCAAATGCTAAATAATCATGAGAATTGATGCCTATCAAAAGATTTTTATGCTTTCCTTGTTTTGTTTAAAATAGTCTACCCTTTCCACAGTTAAGGTTTCTGACGAATTTTAGGAAATTACGAAACCCCAAAGTGATAATCCTTTTCCCCTTCTTTCGCATTTCAGGAGTTGTTGCAGGATAGGTTTGGGCATTGGAAACCACGGAACCCCAAACCCCGAAATCCAGAAATGCGGGTCTCACCTTTCCCTTTTTTTCGCATTTCGGAAGTTTGTATATGTTGATGTTTGGACACCGAAACTCGCGAAGTTACGAACCCCGAAACCTCGAAATGCGGGTCCCACTTTCCTTTCGCGATTCAGAAATTGTGGTGCTTTGATGTTTTGACTTTTGAAGTCGCGGGATTTCAAACCCCAAATCCCCGAAGTGTTGATCCCACTTTACCTTTTCGCAACTTCGGGAAATGTTTTGTGTTGATGTTTGGCTGTTGTACTCACGAAATCCCGAACTCCAAAATCCCGAAGTGCTGATCACTTTTCGCAATTTTGGGAGTTGTTGTGTGTTGATGTTGGCTTCTGTACTCGCGAAATCCCGAACTCTGAAATCCTGAAGTGTTAATCACTTTTCACAATTTTGGGAGTTGTTGTGTGTTGATGTTTGGCTTTTTTATTCACGAAATCCTAAACCCCGAAATCCCAAAGTGCTCGGCATCCTTTCACAATTTCGGGAAATGTGGTGCGTTGATGTCTGGCTTTTGTACTCACGAAACCCCGAACCCCGAAGCCCCGAAGTGCTGGCCCACAGTCGTTCCATATTTCAGATTTCAGCAAACAACGAGGTCCTTTGTTTATTCGGCACTTGTAATCACCGAAAACCCAGTTGACCCCTGTTCCTTCACAAAACTGTAGGAACATAGTAGGAATTATTGTTATAGGAATAACTCAAATACTATAATGAATGGACTAATAGAAAACATTGGAGGATATTCATCCAGGATAGAAGTACAATAATAACAGTTCATATTACAGGTCACTGTTGTATGGGGCATGACAATTACCTAAATTATTATATGGAGAAGATATAGGTATGTACTTACTTGTAGGTGGAAATTAAGTAGAGATGTTCATAGAGAGTTAAAGAGAATTTTTCTACAGTAAAAATGATAATATTCTCCTCTACATGTGCACATAGTAGACAATCAAGTTACCTACTATTCTAGCAGTCATGAAGACCTAGACTTGCAATCACAAGCAAAATTTAAATGTGCAGAACTGATTACTTTGACAAATTTATGTTCGAAGTAAACTAGACTGATGTAATAATGCCAGTATGGATCAAATTGAATCTTACCTTCTCTTAAATTCTAAGCTTAAACTAAGTTCAATTATGTCATAGAAAAGTTTTTTTATGGTAAATTTGAGGTTCACTACACTGCATTTCTTCCATCCAAAGATGCATTGGTTTTATGCATGCTTCTCCCAATGTCTCCAAATGTTGAAGCATCTTGAAGGTTATGGACCGAAGTTAATGCTGTGGGATTTAACCGTGGACAATTTATCCTTAGGTGGGGTTCTCCACACTCCCAAGATTTCAATGGTTCTCTCGGGTTGTCCCCAAATTTCTTGAATCCTAGATTAACTAGTTTATTTCCCCCTTGGGCATTCTGTGTATTAGAGTGATAGTCCTTCCTTTGAAAACCTTTTTCCATGTTACAGAAAGGGGTTGGTTGGAAGCCTTTCTTAAGTTGATTCATTCTATCATGTTTCTTGTCTTTCCATGCCTTAGGAATTTAATATCTTTATTTGTACTAATCATAGCACATTCAAGCCTTTGTAAACACTTCAATTAAAGACTTAGGATTGTAAAATTCAATTATGTCCTTGTACGACTGTGGTAAATAAATCAAGAACCTTTGTATATTTAGTTTTTCTTCCTTGATGTACGATTCAAACCTCAACAGATCTAGGAATTTATTTATCATATCGTGCATGGCCATTTGTCCTAGTCGGAGTTCGTAAAATTCCTTATCTTTTCTTTCGTAATAAATTTCTGATAAGTATTTCTTATTGAAATATTTTTTGAATTCTTACCATTCCATTCATTATTTTTTTAATCCCTTGGATAATTTTAGGTCTTGCCACCAGATACTAGATTTTCCTTTTAAGTTATAGATGGCCATTCTAACCTTCATATTACTAGGGTAATTATAAATCAAAAAGTATTTCTTAATATATAACAACCATGCTTCAACATCCTCACCCATCTTAGATTCTTTATCGAAGGTGGAGGGTTTTATATTTTTGAACTCACCCTGTAGGTGGTCCACTTGTTTCCTTTTTATCCATGTAGATGCTCTTTTTCTTGTCATGTGTGTGTCTTCGGAAGAACTGTCCTCTTTTTTTGTTTCATGAATAGATTTCTTAGAGGAATTTGTTCTTATCTCTTCTTCTTTTTCATTGTATTTTGGTATCTTCTTTGTTACTATACTGTGTTGTAACATTTCATTTATTTCCAGCTGGTCTTCTTGTGCTTTCTTCAATTTTTTGTTATCTTCTTTAAATAATTGTAATTCCATGATGAGGTTTCACATCATTTCCAAGACTTGAGTGGTTGAACTACCTTCACTGTTATGTTTTGGGTCTCTAGGAAGTTCTTGGTTTTGATTCTCCTTAGGTTTGTCTCCTTCTTCATTTTCTACTAACATTTTCATAATAGACAAATTATTTTTTTGTTTGTAATAGTAAATATGTTCATTAGACTTTTATTTCAAAGAAAACCAAAATACAATTTTGGTGCTGCCCTAATTTCCAAGCATTGTAACCTATAGATATGATACCATATGTAATGTACCTCAAAATTTCACAAAATAAAAAAAATAATTGTTGGGGAAAACTAAAGTCCATTATGCACAACAAATTGTTCATGACACAAGAAGGTAACTCATTATAGATATTAATCCAATAATTATAAACATGGAAATTGTATTCCACTATCAATACTCATCCTAAAAAGGATGAAAGAGATTAAAAAAAAATCAGCACATCATTTATTGTTATTCTTCGTCATAGCGTCGCTACTAGAATTAAAATTATAACATTGTTATGTTAGTGGCTAGGCCTTTCAAGGTCCATAGCCTATGCATAAATCATCCAACCCATTTGATAAAAGGTAATAAAGTAGGCTTATAAAACATATAAGAGATATATTTTATAATTTAAAGAGTTAAACACTAGTGACCATGGGGTTGAACCTAGGGGTCATAACCCTCTAAATCCAAGACCTACGTGTTATTCGCACTAGCAGTTATGACATTCCATAGAAATATGGCATGTTAAAAAAAAACCTACGATAAGCGAATAACAATGTAGTCGTGACCCTATTAACATATCATTTATCCACATTATATGTATTCATAGCCTTTATGGGGTTTGTAAAGACTTAAAGGTAGAGGTTACTAGGACGGTATGAACCTAGTCTATCACATCTATGGAATTTAAACTACATCAGGTCCAATAATGGTGACGGGCCATGAGTATTTTCCAGGCCTGACATTACAGGAAATTCCCCACTTAGGGCTTACCACTTCGGCTCATTTCACATGGCATAGTATGGGTGGTGTACTTTTCATTCTTCTCCACTACCAAGAGGCACGAGGTGCCACTACCCCCTCCCAGTTAATCCCCTTGTGTTTTTTTTCTCTATGGTTTTTCTCCCATGAAGGTAGTGTTGTTTGACTCTGTGTTTTTTCTCCTACGATGGTAGTGTTGTTCGGATCTATGGTTTTTGCTAGCATTGGGGGGTTTAGCAGGTTTTTCCAAAGGCGTGGGGGCTACTGTTTCTGTAAGCCAATATTCTCTATCTATCATATTCTTTACGACCAACTTTTGTGATGAAAAGTAATTATTTATGTTAAAAAAAATGTTCTTTGTGCATTGCGATTATATGTGCTCAATTTTTCTCTATATAAAGGCATTATTGTATTCAAATGTTATCTGTACATTTTTGGATTATTGAGAGGGGGCGTGAATCAACAATAGAGAAATTTAATCATTTTTAACCACAAAATGAAAGTGTTATATCAATGTAGCATTACCATCCAATAGTTTCAGAGTAAATAAAAAAATGAACAACTGAGCAATCATACACATACATATTACATCAGTGTTTTTACATGGAAACCCAAAGTGGCAGAAAACCAAGGAATTATTTTTCTTATATTTCTTTAAGAATCACATTCATTGGAAGCACCAACTTCCTTTGTTTTCTAGCTGCAACTTGAAGGAGGCTCCAACCCCGTAGTTTCTCAGGATACAACTTGAGGGAAGCTCCAACTCCCCAATTTTCTGGATACAACCAAAAGGAGGCTACAACCCCCTATGTTTTTCGGCTAAAACCACTTGTCATTTCCCCATCCAATTGCCCTAAAATATAAGTTGAATTATGTAACCAATGTCACACTATCACTGTGAGATATTGATGCATCCCTCCCAACCCGCAGGTCAGAAGTCCACACACACAGGATCGTTCTTCCTCCACTAGCCCAAAGAGCTCTCAACAATGGCTCTCCTATTTCCCTTTCGAAAAATATGCACCCACAACAAAACCTCATGGAATCTCCCTTCGTGCTTCAGGAGATCGGACTTCACGAGTTCAAAAATCCAATGGTCAGGCACCTTATTTCTTGGACCCCCGAAATCCGAATTTCCAAAACTCCGATGTGCTTGCAAAGTTGACTTTTCAATAGCTCTTCATTCCATCGGGATTTCAGAGTTTTTGGTTTCACGAATTCTGATGCAAAGGTTTCAGACTTCACCCCATGAAACCTCGAATTGTTCAACGAAATTGACTCCTCTGTCGGTAGTGCACCACCTATCCACCCTGTTGATTCCTATGGCCCACACGCTCCTTTCAGCTCTTCGAGACTTCACACTTCATGATTTAGCGAGTCCTGATGCAAAGATTTTGGGACTTCAACTCACGAAACCTCGAAATAGAAATCCATGGGTAAATCCAACAACTCATTTTGGCTTGAAATCTACGACTCTACTTCTCCTGAGCTTGAACCCCTCAGAAGCACTCATCGTAACTCCCTCAATCCTCCGTGAGATCTGACGGCTCACGGGACTTCGCGAATTCTCCCCAGAGAATTCTGACCGTCCGTCTCTTTCCTTCACAAGGACTTCTGCAACCTTTTACCAAGTGGTTTTCCCATGGTACTCAACTGCCTGCGACACAAACTTATGATTCCTTCTCACTATTCCAATGCACAATCTCCAAGTCTTTCAGAAAACTCCTGCTCACACTCCTTGCAGAAAATTCCTCAATCACTCCAAGGAATTGAAATCTTTCAACTCTGTGCACTCGTTGCAGCAGCAGTCTCTCAATACTTCATTCAAGTTACAAACCCTAAAAATCCACTCAGCCTGCACACACCTTGCATGGATCCTATGCCTAACTGCACTTCTGAGGAAATGAGAACAATTGTTATCTCTCCTGAGCTTTCGAAGACAAACCTTTGAACCCTTTGTCAATGCACTCCTTACAGAAAATTCAACTACACTCCTTGCAGGAACTCTTGCTCAGATAGAGAAACAATTGAAACTCATTCCTTTACCCTTTTCTCTTAGATTTCAAACATTCAACAAGAAATCATTCATACATAGCATAAACAACAAATGCATGACAGAAAGAGTAAATCATTCATGAGCATAACATTCAAAAATGCATACACAAAGAATATCTGAACAACATGAGTCTAAATCAAAGCCTTCTTGTATTTATCCAGAACTTTTGTACATGGATTTTGGCTACACCGCTCTCTGCTCCTTCTCTTCTATGCTCTATGCTCTCAATTGGCATCCTCTATCTTTCTTCTCTCTTCTCTATGTTACAATACATAGTGAGGGTGTCTATATCCCATTTCCCTCTCTCATTCTGAATTGTCTAATCTACGCATTAAATTCTATCTGCTTTCATTAACTATTATAAATGCCTTCTACCTACTAAGAATGAGAGCGGATCACTCAAGGTATGTTTATATTTTACAAGTGTGCCTCCACTTGATAACTTAATTAATGTTTCAATACATTTTCAAAATTTGCGTTGGGTGCTTTTCCAGTTGTCTTTTATCTCCGCACTGGCTCGCCTGAGATGCTTCTGCATCATACTCCCTTGCTTGAAAATTTTCATGGGATTTTTTCCATGAGCTCACGTACGTTGTGTCCATGCCTCTGGATTGCTGCTTCATTCTCCCAGCTGATATATTCAACTGGATGGCCCTTCCAATTTACCAAATATTCAAAGTATTGCTTTCGCCTAGTCTTCTTACTGACCCTTTTGTCCAGTATGCACTCCATTTACGACTTTTCTGCAACTGGCATCTGTTTTTTCCACTGGACCTCTGGCTGTTCATTTCCCATTCCTACTTCCTCATCTTTGTATGGGTACAAATATGAGATATTGAATATCGGAGAAATTTCGATCCCATCAGGTAATTCAATCTCATAAGCATTTGTCCCATATTTCTTCAAGACCTTACACAATCTGATTTTCTTCATTTTCAGTTTGTTATATGTCCCCCTCGAGAACATTTCCTTTCTCAAGTGTACGAGGATCAAATCGCCAACCTCAAATTGAAGTTGTCTCCTGTGTTGATCTGATCTGTGCTTATATTCCTGGCTCAAACTCTGCAATCGCTCCTTCACCTGGCTGTGAAGTTCCTTCATCACCTCTGTGAAATCTTCTACACTAGCGCTCCTAATCACAGTCTATTTTGAATCTCTCAGATCATAAATTCCTCTCGGCTGCATGCCATAGACAATATGAAATGGACTCTGCCCCGTGCTTCTGTTAACTGAGTCATTATAAGAAAATTTCGCCTGTGGTAATATGTTGTCCCACTGGTTGTGGTGTTCTGTCACCAAGCTTCTCAGCAAGTATCCTAGAATTTTGTTCACCACTTATGTATGTCCATCTATATAAGGATTATAAGTTGAACTAAACAACAAGTTAGTTCCGAGCTTCTTCCATAAGGTCCTCCAAAAGTGTCATATAAACTTAGTGTCTCAATCCGAAACTATGCTGCTTGGTAAGCCATGAAGTCGAATGACTTCTTTGAAAAACAAATTCTCAATGTGAGTTGTGTCACTGGTTTTCTGACATGGAATGAAGTGTACCATCTTGGAAAATCTATCCACCACCACAAATATTGAGTCAAACACCTTTTGTGTTCTTGGCAATCCCAATATGAAGTCCATGCTAACTGCATCCCACGACTTCTTAAGTATGGGCAATGGTTGATAAAATCCTGCATTCTGCCTCTTGCCCTTCAAATGCTGGCAAATTATGCATCCGTCCATGAATCTCTTGACGTATGCTCACATTCCTGGCCAAAAATATGACTCATTCAATTTTGCGAACATCTTGTTGTGACCAAAGTGCTCAGCCAATCATCCACTATGTTTCTCCTTCAATAAATTCTCCCTCATGGAGCATTTTGGAATACAAAGCTCATTACCTTTAAACAGTAATCCTTCCTCGATCATGTATTCTACCGACTAGCTTATATCCCTAAGAATTGGATTCTCAGCTGCTTCGTACGCCTCCTTAAAATTTGGATCATCCCTATACATGTCCCTGAGATCATCAAAACCCAATGTTTTGACTCTGAACTCCTGCAACAGCAAACACTTCCTGTTCAAAGCATCAAAAACCTTGTTAGCAGTTTCAGAAATATGCTTAGTTACAAAAGTAAAGTTCTGCATGTATTCACCCCATTTTACATGTCTTTGATTCAACTTCTCTTGTTGAGTCACAAATTGCAAAGCATGATTGTCACTGTATAGGACAAACTCCTTAGGGATCAAGTAATGTCTCCATTTCTTTAATTCCTGAATGATAGCATAGAATTCATTGTCATACGTGGAGTATTTCACTTTCGCTTCGTTCAGTTTCTTGTTGAAGTATGATATCAGTCTATCTTCTTGACTCAAAACTGCCCCTATTTCAAATCCACTTGCATCGCATTTCACTTGGAATGTCTTTTGGAAATCAGGCCACACTAGAATTGGTTGTTCCGTGATCTTCCTCTTCAACAGATTGAAGATTTTCTTAGCCTCTTCTGTCCAGTGAAAATATTTGTGTCTCTTCTTCACTGTATCCATTATTGGTGCACTAATTCCACTAAAATTTCTTATGAACTTTCGGTAGAAACTAGCCAATCCATGAAAACTTCTCACCTCAAAGATATTCTTCGGTGATGGCCAATTCTTGATTACCTCCACCTTATCTGGATCCATCCTTAATTTATTTGCAGAAATAATGAACCCCAAATAAATGAGCTCTGTCTTCATGAATGAAGACTTCTTCGTGTTTATCAACATCTTTTCCTTCTGTAACCTCTTCATCACTGTAACCAAATGTTTCAGATGTTCTGCCACTGTTTTACTGAAAATCAATATATCATCAAGATATACGATAACAAATTTTCCGATGACCTCCTTCAGGACTTTGTTCATCAACCTCATAAAGGTACTCGACACGTTTGTTAATCCAAATGGCATAACAAGCCATTCATACAACCCTTTGTTAGTCTTGAAGGTTGTCTTCCATTCATCACCTTCTCTCATGCAAATTTGGTGATAACCACTTTTCAAATCAATCTTCGAAAAAAAAATTCTCCACTCAAGCAATCCATCAAATCATCCATCCTTGGCAATGGAAATCTATACCTGATGGATACCTTGTTGATCGCCCTAGAGTTTGTACACATCCTCCAGCCTCTGTCTTTCTTCGGACTGTGTACTGTTGGAACAACACATGAACTCAAGCTTTCCCTGACCAAACCTTTGTCCAAAAAATCTTGGACTTATCTTTTGACCTCTTCGTTCTCCTGCGACGTCAATCTGTATGCAGCTTTGTTTGGAAAACTAGCTCCTAGTATGAGATCAATATGATGACTCACACTTCTTATTGGTGGCAACGAATGAGGTAGTTCGTCCACTACTATATCAGTGAACTCTTCCAACAGCTTCTGGATTTCTTCTGGTAAATCATCGACTCTTGTGTTGGTAAAAATAATTCTAGGCTTCCTAACCACATCGAATTGTGGATCCTCCTTCTTATTAACCTCTGTAAGAAGTTCCTTCCCACTCATGAAAAGTACAGTGTTACTTACTTTAGGTTTCACCTCCTTATCCTTGATTGGAAGTAACATGTGAGTCCTCCCATCCTTCTCTAGGGTGTATGTGTTCATTCTCCCATCATGAATCACATTCATGTCATATTGCCACGGTCTACCCAACAATAGATGACAAACATCCATGGGAATAACATCACATAGTATCTTATCATTATATCCTCCTATCTTAAATTAAACTAAACATTGTTTTGTGATAGTTACCTGATGTCCTTTTTGTAACCATGAAACTTTGTATGGGCTTGGATGATCAATCGTCTCCAGCTCCAGTTTTTCTACCATCTTTGTTGAAAGGAGATTATATGTACTACCACTGTCCACAATGACCTTGCATACCCTGTCCTTGGTCTTGCAAGCAGTTCAAAAAAGTCTGTTTCTTTGGACTGAACTCTCCACCTCCTTCTCCGGTGTCAAAAGAGCTTTTCACATCATCAATGATCTTCCGCCTTCAACATCTTCTACTTCAATATTATTTCTTTGTTCTTTGGCAATGTGAGCCTCACCTCCTTCTTTCTTTTTACCTAGACACTCATAAGACTTGTGCCCATTCTTTCCACATGTGAAGCATGTTATTACTCCACCTCTTCCTCTTCCTCTATCTCTAGTACGAGGAAAAATATTATTATCAGCATAATCTCCTCTCTGTTCGATATGTTTCCCTCTCTGTTCAGCATATTTCCCTCGCTGTAAGCTTCCACCTCTCTCAGTTCGAGTCTGAGGTTTCTTCCATTCCTCCTTGGGTTTCTAATTTTTATCCTAGACAATTGATTTGCCTTTGGGATGACTTCTTCCTAGGCTTCTTTGACCCTACTTTCAGCTCACCTTCTCTTCAGCTTTTAGAGCCATTTGATAATCATATTCCACCGTTCGGATGGTTATCATTCTCATCTCATCTTGAATGTCGTATCTCAGGCCATTCATGTACCTGGAAACTTTTTCATCATCGATTTATCAATGACCTGCCCTGATGTTCAGCCTGTAGAATTCTTCAGTATATTCTTTCACTGTCATCAACTTCTGTCTCAAGTTTTGCATTCTTCAAAACAGAGTAATTTGGTAGTCCCTGGGAATGAATTCCGCCTTCATCTTTGTGATCATCCTTTCCCAACTCTTGATCTTCTGCTTGCCTTTGCAGTGTCTATTAGCTTGTAGTTCATCCCACCACAATGTTGCATGTCCCTTTAATCTCATGACAACATGTTTGACCTTCTTGTCTTCTTCGACATCTTCATAGTCAAAGTATGTGTCCAGAGCTCTAATCTAGTCTAGAAACTCCTCTACATCCAGATTTCCTTCATAAACTGGAATGTCCATTTTCTCTCTTGCACCCATTCTTGCAATATCCCTAATGAAATGTTCATTTGTTGCATCTTCGGCTGCAACTTCTTCCCCTTCATGTTCATCTTCAATTTCACTTTCGGAATCACTAAGATCCCCAACACCGATTGTGCACCTCTGTGTTGTCTCCATGTCTTCGAGTCTGGCACATAGGTCATGCATATCTCTCTCCATGGATGGATCAGGCATCTACATACCCCTTCTTCTTGGTATTTCCCTCTCCTCTGGTGGATCAAGTATTTTCATGTCCCTTCTTCTCGGCGGCATGGTGAATTCTCCTTTTCCCTGCTACAGAAAGTAAACAAACCTTTATGTTCTCTGATACCAAACCTAACGGAGCCCTCCCAACCCGCAGGTCGAAAGTCCACGCACACAGGATCATTCTTCCTCCACTGGCCCAAAGATCTCTCAATAATGGCTCTCCTATTTCCCTTTTGGGAAATCTGCACCCATAACAAAACCTCATGGAATCTCCCTTCGCGCTTTGGGAGATCGAACTTCACGAGTTCGCGAATCCGGTGGTCAAGCAGCTTGTTTCTTTGACCCCCGAAACCTGAATTTTTGAAACTTCAATGTTCTTGCAAGGTTGAATTTTCAATATCTCTTCATTCCATCGAGATTTTGGACTTCGTGGCTTCACGAATTCTGATGCAAAGGTTTCGGGACTTCACCCCATGAAACCCCGAATTGGTCAATGAAATTGAATCCTATGTTGGTAGTGCACCACCTATCCTCTCTGCCGATTCCTATGGACCACATGCTCCTTTTGGCCCTTCGGGACTTCGCACTTCGTGATTTCACGAGTCCTGATGCAAATATTTCGGGACTTCAACTCATGAAACCCCGAAATAGAAATCCATGGGTAAATCCAACAACTCATGTTGGCTTGAAATCTACAACTCTACTTATCCTGAGCTTGAACCCCTCGGAAGCACTCGTCGTAACTCCCCCACTCCTCTATGAGATCTGACAGCTCACGGGACTTCGCAAATTCTCCCTAGAGAATTCCAACCGTTCGTCTCTTTCCTTCACAAGGACTTCTGCAACCTTTTACCAAGTGGTTTTCCCATGGTACTCAACTGCCTACGACACAAATTTGTGATGCCTTCTCACTATTCCAATGCACAATCTCTGAGTCTTTTAGAAAACTCTTGCTCGCACTCCTTACGGAAAATTCCTCAATCACTCCAAGGAATTGAAATATTTTGACTCTGTGCACTCCCTGCAACAATAGTCTCTAAATACTTCATTCAGGTTACAAACCCTGGAAATCCACTCAACCTGCGCACACCTTGCATGACTCCTATGCCTAACTGCACTTCTAAGGAAATGAGAACAATTGTTATCTCTATTGAGCTTTCAGAGACAAACCTCTGAAAACTTTGTCAATGCACTCCTTGCGGACAATTCAACTGCACTCCTTGCAGGAACTCTTGCTCAGATAGAGAAACAATTGAAACTCATCCCTTTACCCTTTCTTCTTAGATTTCAAACATTCAACAAGAAATCATTCATACATAGCATACACAATAAATGCATGACAGAAAGAGTAAAGCATTCATGAGCATAACATTCAAAAATGAATACACAGAGAATATATGAACACCATGAGTCTGAATCAAATCCTTCTTGTATTTATCTAGAACTTTTGTACATGGAGTTCGGCTACACCACTCTCTGCTCCTTCTCTTCTATGCTCTATGCTCTCAATTGGCATCCTCTATCTTTATTCTCTCTTCTCTATGTTACAATACACAATGAGGGTGTCTATATCCCATTTCCCTCTCTCATTCTAAACTGTCTAATCTACGCATTAAGTTCTATCTACTTGCATTAACTATTATAAATTCCTTCTACCTACTAAGGATGAGAGAAAACCGCTCAAGGTTCGTTTACATTTTACAAGTGTGCCTCCACTTGATGACTTCATTAATGTTTCAAGACATTTTCAAAATTTGCACTGGGTTCTTTTCCAGCTATCTTTTATCTCTGCGCTGGCTCGCTTGAGTTGCTCCTACATCAGATATACTGTTGTAAACTTGTACCAATCAACCTGCACCAAACAGCTTATAACAACCTCTACCAATAAATTTTGCCAACATGAACCATACATCAACATGTACCTCGACCTGTACCATAAACAAGTGCATCAACCATGCACCAAACGTGTACAAATAACCTATCACAATAACCTTTCCAAACAACCTATCTCATCAATATTATGAACCAAATCAAATCTACTCACCAATATCAATCACCAAGACAACTCTCAACCATATGCACAATATCACCAATATGTGCATCAACCAAGAATAACACAACCACTCATGATCATCACCAATGTGCTTTTAACAATATACCAAGACACGTATGCTACATCATCGATAAACCATGTGTCAAAAATACTACTAACAAGTGCCTCCAACCATGTACCAAGTATGTACCAATCATGCATATACTACTCATCAACTATGACTCATCAAGATGTACCAACATCATCAACTATAGCCCTCATGTATGTGCCAAATCATCAACTACCTGTCTCAACCATGTACCCAACATGTACCTCAACCAAAATCCCTCAACAGTTTTATCATCCAAATCTGATTTTCAAATCTTTAATAGACCTGGTGTATATGATCACATACCTGCAAACCTTCCTTAACAAGAGACTAGCATTTTCATCAAATTTTACTTTAGTCTCAAATGACTAGTTTTGGATTAGTCAACAACCCTAACTTGCAATAATCATAACTATGTACCTGTAATGAATGTTCTTCAGTATCTTTTCTACAATTTCTCTAGGTTTCACTTCTTGGAACCTCCCATAAAATGAGTTATAGAAAAAATGACATACCTTTTTGAATTCTAGCTTATTCTAGAGATCAAACTTGTAGAGAATGTCCCACATAGGATATTTTCTTTATAGATATGAAAATAGTACACAGAATACTATAGACTGTAATATAACCAATACATTTGGTATTACTAAATTTGGATCAATTATGAAGGAGTTATGACATTTTTACCCAAAACACTTGTTTTAAACTAGTTTCGGGACTACCCACAGACCCTATTTTCACATAGTGTAACTCCAAAAATACAATGACCCAAAAGCTAACATTTTTATCAAAATTACTTGGATATGTTTCTTCAATGTCCTCCATATTTTGTGGTCTAAATCATTCTATAAAAAATGTTATTGCGAAAATGGTGTGATGACCTATAAATAACATACCTTAGAAAGCATCATGAAAATCATTTATCCTCCCTTGAATTTCGGCCTTCTTTACTTCGCCTTCCCTATGAAATTCACCTTATATATCCTTTGTTTACCTCAGACACTTGTATATATTCAATATTCTCAAGTGTAATTAAAATGAGGGACCCTTTCCTCTTATGTATTCTTTTATGTGGCCTCCTCAAGGGGTTACCTTCTAATCATCCTAAACCACTTTCCTTATTTTAGGGCTAACCCACTTTTAACCACTTGTCCACTTAGTAATTTCTCCATTAGATTTATTATTTAAATAATTTGTTTTGTATCCACGTTGAATTATAGTACACCCATCGATTCACTTTATTATTTAAATAATTTCTTCATTGCAACCTCTTTGACTACTTTGACCTTTTGGGGCTTATATATGACTCACGAGGGTTCTCCAACTTCACATGGCCATAACTCTCTAATTGTGAGGAGTTATGTGGCGTTCCACATACCACCAGAAATGGAATGAAATGCACTATACATATAGAATAGTCTTACCTTGAAATATCTCAAAAATCATACCATTATCCATCAAACAAACTTGGGTCCACTACTCATACCTTTGTGCTACCAGAATCCACTACCATACTTTCTTAAGGAGTTGACATCAATGACAACCAAACAAATTAATCAACAAGTTCATTCCTTATGCTAACATTTTTCCTATGTAATATGTCATTTGTGTATAAGTATTCTCTTTACAATAGACACATCCTATGAGTAATGCTCCAATTGTCTCGACACTGATATCTCCTTGATTTTCATTGTCGCATACTCCATGATTTCCTTCGTGGTGAGAGTTGATGTTGTATCAAATTTTCCCCTTATACATTTTTCTCCGATACTTCTCCACATTAGAGACTTTCGCTTGGGAGTAAGTTTCATCATTCAGTTTGGGGGTTGCTATGATTCTTTCTACTGGTTACTGGTCTCCAAAGCCTGTAACCCTTTGGGCTCCCTCCTCGTTTACCCATGGTCATAAACCCTAGTCAAAGGTTACACCCTCTGCAAGGATTTTCATTTTAGTTCCAGGTATCTGTAGAGGATATAACGCTCGCAGCTCTTGTCCGGAGGATTACTGTGTAAGGAAAATAACCGTTAGTTTGAGACCTATCGAGCAATCTCTAGTGAATTTGTAGTTGAGTATTCTTGTACCTGCATTCCTCCATTCGACCGAAATTGTAACATCCCTCTCTCGCATGCACTGAGCGAACTTATTCTTTGAGGACACTTGCTTGAAAGTGATCCAGATTATTATACTATTAAGCATTTGATTATGATTATGAGGTGTTATGGGTTGATGCCATGCTCTTTTGCTGCATTGACATAGATAGGTGCTATTGACTCAGTTTTATTGAGTGTGTAGGATTTTGGACCTCGAGGATGTAGAGG
>ML813707.1:82322-96286 GCA_009831015.1 Picea engelmannii
AAAAGAAAATTAAGATATTATAAGGAGGTGGTTAATCATAATTTTGAAGATAAAAAATGTTTATGTATTTTTACTAGTACTAAAGAGAAAATCAATATTACTAAAATCAAAATTAATTATGATGAGCTACATGGTGAGAGTGAGTGTTGGACAATCCCCAAAATACCATGGCATGAAATAATATATCACCTTTGTGACATCCAAAAGGTTGAAGATGAAAATCACTTTCTCCTAGACACATATCCAAATTAAATCTTAATTTCAAAATTATAAAACAATTTTAATGAGAGATTAATTTCATCATCATCAATAAAAAAATTAATATAAAATATACATACTATAATATTTATAGTAATAGATAATAATCATATTAATAAAGTAAAAATAATGTAGTTAAATAATATATCTTTTATCCAAAACAATTCTAAAAATTTCAATTTCATATAAAAGAAAAAGATTTAAATTTGACATAGTTCTTGGTTTTCTTATGGGCTTTTTTAGGTTTTGAGTTGATTTAGAGAACATCAAATGCCTTGGGGATATGGAAGAGCTATGTACACTTTCATCTATGGAAATGTGTTGAATTTTTTTTTTATAATACTTGTTATTTGAATTTTTTCTAAAAAAGGAATAAATTTTGGACATTTTGGAAAAACATTATTTTAGGTTTTTGCAAATAATTAGCTAGTGATCCATAAAGAAGTAGAGTTTCAGTCCTACCAAAAAAATCTCTCATCTTACTCTTATTCAATGAAAAAACACTTTTAACTTATATATTAATAAATAATATTTAACTTAATCTTTAATTTTATACATAAAACCAAATACTAACACACATACACACAAATAAAAATCCTAAAAAAAAAATCTTACCTAACCTAATAAGCAATCGAAAAGAGCTGATGTATTCCTGACAATGTATCGACCACCATGGCCTGAATTTTAGACCACCATGGCTTGAATTTTAGAGATGCCATCAAGCGATGTAAATGTTTTTTATTCGAGGAGTTATTATCGGCAGGGAGGCCTTGATCCCACCGTGAATGAAATGCATCAACCAGATGATCCCGGCGTGTCGGTCATGAATAATTGGCTTTATGAATGTTCTGTTTGATAAATATACATATACGAAGAATGTATTTAAATCTTTCCCGCAAGGTTCAGTAGAATGGAATGGGACCCTCTCCATGCCTTTGAATCTGAGGAAATTGGGATGGGATTGATTACTTTGAAATGATAAATATAGCTTGCATTTCTAAATCGCCTCCCTGTTTCAAAAAGGATACACAGTTTCTCCCTGAAAAAATTGCAGGATTGACGGACGTACCTCCACTTTATTGAAATATATTATATTCAAACAAATTCACACACGAGATTCTCTAGTCAATCCAACCGACACTGGGAACATTTTTTCCAAGCATTCATGGATTAATGTATCTCTGCTTCTCGGGTGGTCTTGCTGATACCCTTCTCAGATTCTCGGGTGGTCTTGCTGATACCCTTCTCAGATGGTAAGGATAGATATCGTTGATAAATTTTTCCTTTCTGCAAATAATTTGGTCCACAATATCCAACTGAGAAGAGCATCTGCAGCTCCGCGTGGTTTCTGCACAGCTGCTGAAGTGGGTCATGGTGGTTTTAGGGTTTGGAATTGGATAGAGACATCCCTTGAACGTTCTCAAGTAGCGTAAGCTTGAAGGAAAAGACACCTCCTCCTCCATGTTCACATTGAAAGCAAAGTCTCAATCAAGAGGTACACACTGAAAACAAAGTCCCTACTACAGAGTTACATATATTACTTATAAGAGACTATCGGGTGTACTCCGGGCACAGAGAGATATCCTACTTCTGTGAGAACTGATAACCTAATCCCGGTATTTTCATCTAGCTATATATAGCTGCAATCAGATGGAGTCCAGTATGGTCTCAGTCACGATGATATTGCTGCTTCTTCTTCCAGTACAGTGCAATGCCAGAGTTGGACCTTACAACTACATGGAACATGCAAAACAGTTTGCCCCCAAAGGACAAAAACATATGCAGGCTGGTGATCATGAGCAAGTGATTCCAAGCAATGAAGATGCTGGTGGCCGTGGCAATGGAGCTGTGGTGGCATCGAAGCGTACTCGGCCCAACTTCACTTTGCTTCCCAAGGGCTCAACTGTTCCGCCATCTGCCCCTTCCAAAGGGCACAATTGAACCGGTAGGCAACTCAGTGCTGGGAAACCCTAGTTTACTAGCTTATCTTAGAGGTATTCTTTACTAACTGCGGAGTTTAGAATGGTCCTGTTAAAATATTTGAGCGTTGCATGATAAGACATATTTCTCATTAGAAAAGCAGAATGCTGCATGAATCATGAATGAACAGATGATAAGAAATGCGTACAATAACGGCTTAACACCACTTCTGTTTGACATTAGCTAAAAACCATACGTTATATTTTTTATATTTATATAAGATAATCTTCTTAGAAAGACTCATTAAGCTTTGAATAGTTTAAGTAAAGTGTATAATAGAAGTTTGTTTGCAATTGTGTTGGAGAACATATAATTACATTTGAACTATGTTTTATTTTTTTTTATTTTTTTGGGGTATGGTTGATTTTATTAAGCTCAAAGGTGTACACTTATGGGCATATTTAATAGGTTTTTAGTGTTTAATCAGTTTTGTATGGATAAGATTAAATATTGATGGAATATTCTTAGTAGTCTCAATATATCAATGGTTGTGATTTCAACCACTAACTTCCTCATTATTATAAAGAAATTAGTTTACATGTTTATTTTTTTACTTTTACTTAATCATATTTAAAATTTACTATGGTTGGGCTAGCTAATTGCCACGTATGAGTGATTAGGGTTTCATTTTCTAGGCCAACCTAAACCTTTAGCCTTCACCAGCCGGACACACTGCCTCCTTCCAGCCAACTCCTTTCGACTCCTTCGTCCTCCTCTGGGCCATTTCTCTTTCCCAACTATTCAGGTTTTGCAAGCCTTCAACATTTACCAGCCACTAATTTGTTACTGTGCTAATATACAATTACATTTGAAATATGTTTTGATTTTTTTTTGGGTATGTTTGATTTTATATACAATTACATTTGAAATACATTTTATATTTTAATTTATATTTGAAATATATTTTATGTTTTAATTTACCTTTGAAATACATTTTATGTTTTAATTTTTTTATATATTTGATGTTATATTTGGTTCTAAATCTATATTACAATAATTATAATTAACAACCACTCAAATCATATCGATTGAATAGAATTACCTACTCTTTCATTGAATTTGGTACAAATTCGATCTAGAACTCAATTGTTCAATCAAATTTCTATAAGTTGTGGATCAAGTTTCCAAATGCCTACGGCCCCGTTGGAAACATTGGGCTTCTTCAACTCTTTTGTCCTCTTATCGGTTTTTTTTATGTCCATTCTCGTCATTCCCTCTTACAAACTTTATAGTTTTATGGGGCATAAAATCAACTTTGTGTATGGTTTTGATATTTGTATTTTCATGTTTGTAGGTGATGGGTAACGTTGCACGTCATTGTTTAAATTTTACTTCAGTATGATGCTTGAGACTTCAATCTGGTTTCTTTTTTCAAAATATTATATTTATGTAATTGTGTCACATCCAATATATGATACCTTAATAAGGTTTAAAGTCAAAGTCCATGTTTAGAATACTAAAATAGTAAATATTTTTGCATTTGTTTTGAAATATATTTTTTTATTAATTTTTATATGGTATAGAATATATATATATATATATATATATATATATTTCCAAAACTCTATTCTAAAGTTATTATATATATATATATATATATATATATATATATATATATATATATATATATATAGAATAGAGTTTTGGAAACCTACCTAGTACTTGTTTTTATTTAGAGGATGGTATCTAGGGTAAACGAGAGTTTGTAAGAGGCTTTTTTTATAATTTGTTCATTTAAGAGCTCAACATGTCACTTGGTGGAAGTGAATCTCCGTGGGAGAAAATGCCCATTAACACAAACCACTCTTATTGAAACAAATATAAATTCTTATATGATAATTATGTCTTAGATATGAATTTACTTCGTATAATCTTTCTTATGATATTAAGGATAGTCTTAATTTTTATTTTATTGTTAAAATGTTATTTGTTGATCTTTTTTAATACAGTTTTTCAATTTAAAAAGTTAATTTTATTAGATATTGTTTTTTTTAACATTTTTTATATCTTTTTTTATTTATATTTCTAGTTTAGTTTATTGTTCCCAATATATTATCTACTTTTTACCTAATAATCTCATTCTTCCTCGTTTATTACAGCTTGTGTGGGTCTAATGGTTAAGAACATATGTTTCCTCTTAAAAGGTTACAGGTTCAAATCCAGAGGGGGGTAGGGTATAGGGTATGTATACCTTCGTAGACTTTATTAGTCAAATAGTTGGGTGGAGACCATTAAAATACTAGACATTAAAATATCCCTCACACACCTTTATTACCAAGTGATATATTATTGAAAAGTCTAGTCATTTTAGAACTCTCAATATGAATAAATCTGGTAGGGGCCTTATAACTATTAGAAAATTGTTACACGAAACTTACATAATATTGAGATTAATTAAACATATCTATAACTTTAAAGAGCAATAGCTAAACAAAATCAAGTAATTCATCTAGTGGAATCATAAGATATTATAGTGACATATATTGGTTAATAATTTGGTTACAAAAATATTACATAGAAACCCACATTAGACCTTCACTACCATTCAAAACTATTCTTCAAAGAAATATATGAATTCACATATTTCTTCCATGGTTTGTTCATACCCATAGAGTGAACATCATTTGGTTGATCATGGCATGGGTACATGGAAATTGTCGGTAGTCCTCCCATGGCCCCTTTAGTTGGCGTAAAGGATAATTGAATATAAGAAGGTGATGAAAAGAAATTCATTTCCCAATTATTCCAAATGCAAAATGAGGGTGTTTGGAAATTTATCATGTCCCTTAGTACTCGATAGTTCTCAATTGCAAGGTTAAGTGGATTTCTTGCATTCCTTTTCCAACCCAATTCCTACCTTTCTCTTTCAATATCCTTCTATTTTTTTATCATTCCTTAAGATTGTGTTCTTTCTTGTTTTTCTACTTCACTTACCTAATTTTCGATATCCTATGGTATTCCTTTTGTTGATGTTGTAATTCTCTTTCAAGTTTCTCTTGCTCCTTTCTTTCACAACAATTTGATATAAGTTCCTTTTATCTACTTTTCTTCCTTCATTTCCTTTACCAATTGCAGTTATTTCTTTCATTCCTATCACTTAATGAGAATTTGAAGGAATTGTTCTTAACTAATTATATAGTCCAATTGGACCTTCAACTTGAGTCATTGATTTCTCTTGTACCCTTTCCATTGGTAGAATAGGAAATTGGAAATAAATCCACCTCCTTGTCTCCTTGTTAATTTGACGATCATTTGGTTGACTGCAACTCATCCTTTGGTTGTTTTCCTTTCCAAGGTACTCATTTTCACCTAAATTAGGAATGTCCTATTCCACTCTCCACAGTTTATGTGCTAATGTGTCACCTCATTGGGTTCAGGTATGAGTGGATAAGATGTCATGGAGAGACTCACATTTTCATTTTTGTGATGAAGGTCTATCCCAAATTTAAAAACACCATAATTCAATGAGTTAGGTGGGATAAACAACATAGGAATTATGAGATGATTCATATTAGGGTCACATTATTATGTTTCATTAATTTATGACTCTTTTTGAAAGTCAATGTTTTGAATTACAATTTGTTGCACTTTATCTACACATAATAGCCTAAGCACATTCTCCACAACAATGTCACCTTCTTTAGAAAAAACTTGGAAAGTATTGTTGGTCACATGTATTAGGAAAGAACATTACAGTGAAGGGGGAAAATCCCACTCCTATAACTTGAATTTATGTTTTAATTAATATCAGTGCATTTTTTTTGCACTTTGCTCTCCAACTTAGTAAATTCAACACTTTTTGTTTCAATCCTATGATTTCTTGGCATCCATATTGATTACATAATTTTTAAATACCTATTGAATGGTGAAAAAACATGTATATCTAGTGGTTGATGCTTATGGCTTATATGAGTAGGAAATAAATCAATGCCTAAGGGAATGCCATGGTTTTGATGTCCATCAAAATGGGAAGGTGACGATATATAGAAGAAACCACTCAGTACAAATATAACAATGTGATTTAAAGACAATTTATGAGAAACACTTTTGTTTATCTAAGCATGTTCTTGAGCTTCCATACATTTCCCTAATTCACTATATTCGACAAAATCATTTTTTATCTATTTTTTATCCTTAATGAAGTATAAACTTAGAGTGCTCTAACTACTAAAATTAAAACAACAAAATATTACAATTCATTCTCTACTCTTCATTATTATATGGAGAACACATTTATTTCCTCTTTTACAAAATCATCATACCACATGATTTACATGCTTGGAGACCTCTTTCATCACAATTCTAGATTATAGAAGGCCCAAAGGGCTTAGCCCCACACACATGAGACAAGTTCTCCTAAACATTATGAACCAATCAAGTGTGATATAGGGTTGACTTCCTACCCTCTATCCAAAGTATTATCTATTATAACTATCAAATCCAAATGTTTTTTGAAGTCTATTCCATAATGAATTGCCTCACAATTGATCATTAAATGGATTAGGCCTATTTTGTCATATGCATATCACAATATATTTTAGTTAAAAGATTTGAAAATATATTTCTAGGTCTACCATGTATTTGTATCAATTCACTATTTCAAACTCATTATCATTTGTTACTATAATGGGTTTCCCCTCCTCCTCCTCCTTGTAGTGATTGTTTACATCGATTTATCCTTCCATGTCAACATGATTTGACAAGATCTATTGAGGAATATCCCCTTTGTTGCATGAGAAAGACACTATTAACCTGAATAATATTTTCAACATTCTCTTGTGGAAATTTTGTAATACCCGTTGATAGTCATCCTTATTATTCACATATTCTAGTCATATTTTGTGATGGGGTGGAGGATTTACCCTCCTAAGAGGTTGCCTTATCTTACCATAATTCATGTTGTGTAAGGATGTGAAGATAATTGAGACGAGGATCTCATATTGGAGACTATAAAAATGGATGCATGGATTATTCGTATTTTGCTAGATTGAATATTACAAAAACTCAATGAAAAATGGTAGGAAACCTAAAGAAAACAAACAAGAAATAATGAAATAAATTAGACATTAAATGTAAAATAAGAAATGTGACAAGTAGTGACTTTATAGACAATGTGACGAATTTAGATATTCACTTGTTGCTCATTTAATAAGCCGATCCAATGTATTCGTTCTACATTTCTTTAAACAAATTGTTGTGGATTAAGTCAAGTTGTTATCAAGTACATTTGAGAAATTCAAATTATGTATTGGATTTTATTTTTCGAGGGAGTAATGTGTTTGTTTGTGACAAGAGGATGCATGCATGTTGGAATATTTCAATTTTTCATTTAGTACTTGTTGGGTGTGGATTGCAGGACTATGGAGGAAGCATTCTCGAGCTTATTCATTTAATCCATTATCAACTGAAAATGTTGGGCTTATAAGTTGGGAGTGTGGAAATTATTATTTATATATAAGGATGGGTTTTATTTGGATGAATATTTAGGATGGTGTTTTATAGTTAAAACTTATGGATATTTTTTAAGGATTACTTGTTAGGTTTAGTGAGTTATGAATGGTCATGAGTTAAACATATAAAATTTAGATTGGTATATAATGTAGGTGTAGATAAAAAATGTGATTTGACATTTTAAAGGGGACACTTTATTTCAAATAATATGACTATGTTTATGTTTTTATAGAAACTTGATATATTTGTTTTTATAGAAACTTGATATATTTGAAAGGCATATGTATCTTATTTTTAATTTTTTATTCCTATTATCATAAACATCTTGATGTACTAAGATTAAGTAAATTAACCATGACTAACATTTTTCAATTTTGAAAATGGATTATGTATTTTGAACAAATGAGTCACACTTTGACCCTATCCATGAACTTGTCCTCAATTATAATTCTCATCCAACTTGTACTCCTCTTCTCCTAATTGCATTTAGTTGTTATATATATATATATATATATATATATATATATATATATATATATATATATATATATATATATATATAGATACAGGATTCCCTTTGTGTACCAAAATTTATGATCTTTAAGGAGGAAAGACATGCTCTTAACCATTAAACTCACTCAAATTGTATATATATATATATATATAATTAATATTTTCTAATAAAAAAATGATTTATAATTAAAATATGGTACATGAAGTTGAATATATAAAAAAATAGAACTAATATTAACCCATTCAATAATTCAAACATAAAGAAACTAAATGGTGGGCTAATTATAATAATAACATTGTAAATTAACATAAATTTATTATTGATCTTTAAAAATTTTAATACAAAGATGAATTTATATTATATTAAGGTAAATTTATATAATATTAAGTTAATTTTTAATACTGAGATGAATTTATATTAGTTAAATTTTTATTTTATTTTTAAATATAAGTTTATTTATTTTAATTTACAACTTTAACTCTATATGACATCTCGCATACATATCAAACTAGTTGCTTAATTTTTTTTTAAACTTGAAATATATCGTATTTAAGAAATATAAAACTAATTGTGCTTTAACAATTCTATGAAGTTTACTCCTAATAAACATGCTTTTAATCATCGAAAAAGTTGGTGTATGTGTAGATTTTAACTTTGTACAATATTTACTGCAAACAAATTTTCAGTAAAAGAGAAGAAAATATACAATGGTAAATACAAACATTACACAAAGGTTTTTCCCCTGGAAACCCAAACCGAAAACCAACATATTTTATATTCATTCATAATGATACATTTTTTACAATACAATATACATATAGGAGCCAGCGACATCCAAAACCCTAACCCAATGACCTAGATTAGTAAACAACCATAATTCTTTAACCGTAAATAGAAAACCATCAGAAATAACCATGTGTCAAAAAAATGCTCAACAATAGACACGAAAATCAAGACAACATGAAAAATGAAGAAAAAATATGACACGTTTCTCGAGAAAAAAAATTCTTAAGGGCGTTTCCCTCGAACCCCGCGCAAGGAGGATTTAGCCCACCTAAAACCCCCCTTCGCGCTCGACACAACACTACCCAACATTCTGATGGAAACTTTGGATTACCATGGTTTTATAAATGTCGTAATAATTGAAAAATCAGATTGCACACATAAAATTCTATATGTTTTATTAATCAATCACACACATATTTATAAAAGAAAATTTTCCTCAATAACATAACAAACTTATGAAGTAATATCTCAACCACACACACATAAATATGATCTGATAGTTGGAGAAGATGTTTCCACAACCAACAAGATCCAGAACAATATCTAAATTAAGCATTAATTCTAACACACTCCCTTAATGCTTACATCACAAATAACAATACTAAAATTACGTAACAATATTTTTGGAATTTGATCTTTGTCTGCTTTGGTCTTCATCAACATTATACCCACTCTAAAATATCATAGACTACACTATTTCTCAACCATCAACTTGGAGCTACCACTTGATCAATTTAAGATACAATTGCTTCTGACCATCAATGATGCATTTGTAAGGTAAAAAATTCTTGACTACCATACAAAATAGTCTCGATACTGAATCATCATATTAATATGCTTCTATATGTGAAAATACAATGAACCATATATTCTGACAATAATATAGGAGAGTAATCTATATTCTAAATGTATCCAACAGTTAACCATACAACTTGACCTTTTTCACGTACATAAACACACAAAGTTAACCTCTAACCATTGTTCTTGGAACACCGAAGGACAACAACAACCACCAGCTTATAACACACTGTAGACATAATCAAACCAATGATGAGCTATTTAGACTCAGAAGAAAGTCAAGTATCACTAGCTAAAACTATGTTACTTTGTTCTATGAGTGGTCTTTCATCATATAATTTTACAAACCAAAAATAAATGCTAATACATTTGTTACATTAAAATAAAATTATAGTATTGATTACTCACTAGCTCTTTCCTTTGAATATTTTTGTAACCTCCGAGTGAAATTCATCCATCGACCAATCTGTTATTAAAGAAACTAGTATAACTTCCCACCAATGTAGCGGCAATAGAAATTTTCCACACTGCATTTGCTTCTCGCAATCAATAGAAATCAAAATGCTAGCATGTATATCCTCTTGGATTCTCTGGAGATGAAGGAATAAAAAATAGGTGTATATCTGCATCTACGATCCCGACCTTTTGAAACGATCAAAAGGTCACTCTGACTCTCTCCATGAACCCACATTGGAAACAAATGTACCCACAAATGCACCAATGGATTTAAATTCTCTGGTTGAAAAATGTACATTGCATCGTAACACGTATGCATTCAAAGTTGTGAGTATACATATCTATATGATAATTTCAAGAAGATACTACGACAAAAGGAGAAGCTCTGGTTTTCCTCAAGAAAATCCTTTGTATGGGGGCCAGAATGGCAAGTGGATCGTATGACCCTTTCATATCTATGAATATGTACCATTTGGTACCAAAATGTTACACACTCTGATTTCGTCATATGGTGGGGAAGATATTTTTTTTAGCATACCGAATTTGTTGTCGAATTTCATAATCATATTCAAAAACTCCATACTTTGTGCAAGCAACTTCTACTCTCTCTTTCACAGTATGAAGGGAGACTCCTTAACCTGACGAGACACACTGTACTCACTCTCCAAACATACACACGTAAAAAAATAATACACAGTGCAAACTCTAGTCTCCTATCCTAACCTACTTCTACACAAATTGATCTCAAATATTTTTGTTGAAAAAGTGTCAATAAATTTCCCATGCAGTAGCATGCACATCATCTGAATTTAGAATGTGCATGCATGCACTCTTCAGTAGGTTGTGTAACTAATGGATCAGGTTGTAATCATTTCATCTAATTGTTTATCAGATCATACATAATTAACATACCGGTATAGGTGTGGAGATGAAATGCAATAGAGTGCATTGTGTATGTGTATGCTTTTGATTGGCTATTGTAATTCTCCCTTGAATAATAAGAATGCAGATTATCATTTCCCCGAAATTCCTGTACTAAGTTTCCATGTAAATATTTGTGTTCATTGTTGTTGTGTCTTGTGCTTATCATTTTTACGCCGAAATGCATACACCTATTGGTAATGGGCACAATTAATCACCTTTTAATCTAAAATTCTAATCTGATGGTTAACAATTGAAGATGCTGGCATATTCTTAGTGTTTCTCTCAAATCAATGAATGTGATTTACTTTTCATAACTTCCTTATAGTTTTGAATGCATCCATTAACCTATTTACTTTTTAACATTTACCTAATCATATTAAGAAATTACTATAGCACTATATGATTGTCACGTTTAAATGATTAACCTTTGGGATTATCATGTTTGGATTTCCTCAACTGTCTAGGCGTTTCATTTTTTGGTTGTCCTCAGCTGTCGACGGGTTTCATTTTCTGACTGTCCATTGTCCACGCGCCTTTCATTTTATATGAATGCATACAGTTAGAATGGAAGATGGCGGCCACTGTCCACGCGTTTCATTTTATATGGATGCATGCTGGCCGAATGGAAGATGGCAGATACCACTGCATCTCCATTGTTCTCATTTAACTCAATGCATTGTTCTCGTTTAACTCAATACAAGGATTGGTGATTTTAATGCATTCAAAATTTTTGATTGAATGAATTATTCTGTTATTAGATGGTATTCTGCTCAAATTTAGAGGCTAAGCATTTGTAATGCCACAATCTTTACAGTTTTACATAGGGCCAAAAATTTATTAAGCTGAGGATTTTATTGGGCTGAAAATTTTACCAGCTGAGGATTTTACTGGGCCGAATTTTACTAAGCTGACGATTTTATTGGGCCAAAAATTTTACTAGTTGAGGATTATACCTTTCAGCGTTCTCCAACATCGAGTTAGAGGCTGTGCTAATTTATTCTTTTCATTAATCTTGTTGTGTTTATGGTTTCTCTTCCTAACAAGTAGTATCAGAGAGCATAGTTGAAAAATTTGAGAGCAGAGGAGAAAAAAGACAATATCAGAGCTGATAGTTGAAAATTTTGAGAGCAAAGGAGAAAAAAAAGGCAATATCAGAGCTGGTGAGCCAACCCGACTGGACTTGTTGAGGTCAATATATGGATCTGCATGAGTGGATCGTCGTGGGATGATTTTATTACACTGTCATAAGTTGCCCCTGTGCGACAGTAGTAGGAAAACTTCATAAACTAAATTTTGAAGCGAAGTGTCGCAGGCTATCCCTCTATCCCTTTATAAGGTGCGAACATTTTCTAAAATATTCACAAGATATCCTTATAAACACTGCGATAACCGTCATTTTTTTGGAAAAACAAGGTATGAAGTGATTATTTTATGAACACTGCGATACCCGTCATGTTTTTTTGGAAAAACAAGGTATGAAGTGAGTATTTTATGAGGCGATACACATGACATGGATAAATTTATAAAGGAGTGGTTGAACTTTTTCTTATTATACACATAATTCAAATTATAAGAGGGATCGATTTTATTAAAGGTCGCTTTTAAATATAAATGGGTGGAGTTATAAATGATCACCCTTTATAAATAAATAAGGTGGATATTTTTAAAAGGTTTTAAAGATATATATTTTAAATATTGTTTTGGATTAAATCTTTTTTTTCATCCTTTAAATATATAAAAATATTCCTCCATAAAAGGAAGTTTTAATTTTTTAAGTAGTGCAGAGTTCTAAGTTTTAGGTGGAAAAATTCAACAGGAAAAATATTTTTTAGTTATGGAAGCTCAAGATGTGGGCCCTTCTTGTGCAACAAGTTTTGGAGAAGGCCTTGGCACGCAAGTCAAAGAGACTAGCAGGTATGTCAGACGAGGACTGGGATGATCTAGATTCAAGAGCTCTCAATACCATTCGTCTATGTTTGGAAGATGAGGATTTGTTTAACATCGTTGGAGAGGAAAAAAAAATAGGATTGTGGACAAAGATGGAAAGTATTTACATGAAAAAGTCCATGACGAACATAATCTTCTTGAAGAGGAAGTTGTACACCTTATGGATGAAAGAAGGTACAAAAATTGCTAATCATTTGAATGTTTTCAATACACTGATTTGTCAATTATCTAGAATGGAAGTAAAGTATGAAGACGAGGACAACGAAGTTACGCTATTTTGTTCATTTCCCGAGTCTTTGGATCATTTGGTCACATCTATGTGGTTCATCTTGTTAGCACTCAAAAAGTACTATTAAATTTTGAGTGTTTTATTCAATTTGTGCTAGATTTTCCCATCTCACGGTCATCTACTTGTTTTCATAACCCCTCAACTTCTCGTTAAGCCTTAATAATCTCCTATAGATCTGGTTGCCCAAAATTGCTTTGTCACTCTGTCTTTGACCTGCAATACAAAAACACAAATAAATTGTTATTTAGTTATGAGCCCTAGTCTATGCTTTTAGATTTTTAAATCTAAAAACTAAATATTTGTTTTTTATTATTTTAAAACCTCATTACGAAAAGATAGTGTGTGTAAAGAGTTTCACTCCTAAACTACCCTAAACCTAAGCCATATCACATATGCCAAATTCCTAGCCTACATGTCGAATGCTAGTCTCCATACAATAGTTACTAAAGCCACGCATATCACCTGAGCCATGAGTTAACTCACAGTTCTAATCCAAACGCCAAGTTCTTGCAAGTTCAAAAGATTTTAATGTTTTCATCCCGAGCTTCTGAAGGAAGGTCC
>ML813708.1:12201-41137 GCA_009831015.1 Picea engelmannii
TTAGTTCATTCTTCCTGTGCTTGTCTGAGAAAAGGGGTTGAGGTTTTGGGTAGAAGGTTAAAGGTTAAATCTGAAGGGTCATGATCTGCATATAGGCTTAGAACCCTAGCTTATTAGTCCGTAGGGTAAAATACCCAACAACACCTCCATGATCATCAGTTGATTTATCCTTTCCTGTACTGCGCCTCCCTCTGTCATGTTTGTAGTTGTTGTTATGCGTAGACTAGGTACCAAAAATTATAATGGAACCATTGCTTCTTGTCCATACACCAATCTGAATGGTGTCTTCCCTATCAATTTTTTTCATGTGGTTCTGTACGCCCACAGTATTGTTGGTATCTTCAAGTCCCAATCATCCCTATTAACATTGCAGATCCTTTTCACTGCATTCTTGAGGATTTTGTTAAAGGCTTCCACTGTTCCATTTTCTTGAGGATGATATGGTGTACTCTTTTGATGATAAACTTAAAACTCCTCAGTCATAGCCCTAATAGTGTTTTTAATGAATTGAGTTCCTTGGTCACTCATCAAAATCCTTGGGTAGCCAAATCTGGTGATCACTTGCTCAAACAAGAAGTGTGTTGTTGTCTCTACACTGCAATATTTTACTGGTTCTTCTTTTGCCCATCTTGTTAAGAACTCTTTCTCAACAATAATGTACCTCGCTCCTGACCTGTTTTCTAGTGGTTTAATTGGTCCCACAAAATCTATTTCCCATTTTTTGAATACCTACAAGGTTACTTATGGTCTCAGGGGCATCTCGTCCCTTCTATTTGGTTTACCAACCCTTTGACATACATCACATTTATGGTAGTAGTCCTTTGAGTCTCAATGAACAGTCATCCATCATAGTACTGTGTGGAATACCTTCTGCGCGGTAGCTTTATCTGCATAATGTCCTCCTGCTATTCCCTCATGGGGTTCTGCTAAAATCCTAGTTATTTCATGTTCTAGCACACATCTTCTCAAGATGTTATCTGCACCGATTTTGTATAAGTGTCCTGCAATCAATTGGTAGTTTGCAGCCCTGAATACCAGGTTTTTGCTTCTGTGCAGTGTTGAATGTTTGTGGCACAGTCCCTGTACTTAAGTATTGGATGATGTCTGCAAAGTATTCATCGACTATCTAGACTAAAAATAGTTGTGAGTCGGGAAAGTTGTCCTATAGATTCGTAGGTTCCTCCCCATTAGTGATCCTCGATAGGTGATTAGGTCCTACATTCAACTTCCTTGGTTTGACTATCACTTCAAAGTAAAATTCTTGGAACAACAATAACCATCTACAAATTCTCCCCCCCCAACATTGGCTTGTTGACGAGGTATTTGAGAGCTGAATGGTTTGTGAACATATTGAAGTGTTTTTCCAGTAAATAATGCCTGAAGTTTTGAATCACATAGACCATAGCTAAGCCTTCGCTTTCTGTGGTATTGTAATTCTGCTCCAATTCTAACAGTGTTCAGCTAACGAATGCTATAAGATGGTCCAATTCTCCTAATCTTGGTTGTGCTAGAATAGCTCCAAGTTCTATGGCTGATGCATCCACATGTACATGGATTGTCTTTTCCCAATCAGGGAATGCTAGTATTGGTGTGGTTACCATATTCTCTTTCAGGGTGTCCAATCTGCGATGATAGTTGTCATTCCACTGAAACTTGTTGTCTTTTCTTAGCAATTTCTCCATTGGCGTAGTGATCTTCACATAACCCTTTATAAATTTCCTATAGTATCATGTGTGTCCCAATGTCTCTCTTAACTAACAGACTGATTTTGGTGGTGGTAGATTAACAATTACTACTATCTTGGCAGGATCTACCAACAAGCCTTGTTTGCATACTATATGGCCCAATAGTATCCGAAAAGGTGTTTCGAAGATACACTTCTTGTTATTTAATGATATCTAACACTGCCTATATCTTTCTAACATCAGCCTCAACACCCCTACATGGTATTTCAAAAGACTATAGACTATCCAATCATCTAGATATACCTCTAGAAACTGGTGGATGAATTCTTTGAATGCATCTATGACTACTCCGGAAAATATTGTTGGTGCATTCTTCAGTCCAAATGACATGACTATATACTAGTAGGATCCCCATTCCATGAAAAAAGTGGTCTTGTATCTGTATTTTGGTGCTATCCTGATCTAATGGTATCCTGAAAATATTTCGGTGAATGAATAATCTTCCTGCTCTCCTACATTCTCCAACACCTCATCTGTGAAAGGAGTAGGGAACGGGTCATGTAGGAACACATAATTTAGTTTCCTCAAGTCGACACATATTCTTATCCCCTCTTGTTTCTTCGCCTCAACTACCATCAGGCTTATCCATTCAGATTCTTCTATAGGTTCTATGATTCCATCCTCCAACATCCTATCATTTTCAACTTTGACTTTTTTCTTATATATGAGGTTTAGTCTATATGTTCGTTGTCTGATCAGTCTTGCCTCATGTCTGAGTGGTATCTTCATTTCACCTATCTCTCTTTCTATGCCTTTAATTTATGTGAACATTGTTGGGAACAAGTCACTTTACTCGTGTAGTAACTCTGTTATGCTTTCCACTGTTTTCTCATCCCAGTAGTCTACAATGGTGGTCATTTTGGTATTCTCAACTGTCTCGATGTTGACTTTCTTCACCTTGATCGATGCAACGATTAATTCTTATTCTAGAGGTGGACCTCCCACTTCTCTTTCTTCCTCAACTTCCTAAATATGAATACTGTGTGGGTCATCTTCATGTGGTGCTTCTTCCGGCACGTGGTAGCATGACAATATTTCTTTTACTATCTGTCTATTTTGTTATTGTTCTTCTCTTATGAGTTCAACTTTAATTTCTTTAATGAATATCACCCCTATGATTTGTTTAAGTGATGCGTCTATGTTGGGTTTCTCATGCTTAAATGAGAAAGTGTCTGTAAAGTTTTGTTGTAATACTATCTAGTTTGTAGTTCCTCTGCGCAATTCCTGGTTTGTATACCAGTTTGTTGGGATTCCTTATAATGTGTGAACAAAATGATGAGGCCAACCCTCCAGTGGTGTCATTTTCCATAGCGCTCTGCACTTCTTCAAGTGTTCTGTTGGTGCCCCCTTTCCATCATATTTCTGTAGCTGGGTGCTTCCTTGTTCTATGCCAAACCTAATGCACAATAACTGCTTACATTGGTACCAGTCATTAATTGTTTATTTGTGCGCACCTCACCATCTTGCAAGTGTTGCTTTGAGTGCTATATCCAGGGCTAAGAGCCTGTAATTTTCTAACACTTCATATTCATACCGTGTTAACAATAATTCTAAGTCATTCACCCCATGGAAGCTGGGAGGTTTCCTTATATCCACACCTACCGATATTACTGCGCGGTCTATTCTTGCGCATATTCTTGTGGAGACTTCGTGTAACCTCTACTTTCAATTTTCTAAGCCCATATCCGAGTCTGACGCACATGAGGTGATGCTTCGCCAACTGAGTACCCCATCTGCAGTTGGGTTCACATAATATTCATCTCACGCGGTTGTTCTATACAACTGATTAATTTCCTCGAGTTCCAAGAAAGTAGGTTCTACGAAAATTTCCCCTTCTGATGGGTCCAATGGCGCTATGACTCTGTATTCTCTTGACTCGAAGGTCATCTTCCTCATATTTAAGTTGATTATGGCATGGTTATCAAACATCCAATCCAATCCAAGAAATGTCGGATAAGGTGTTATTCCATCCACTATCTTGATTACTTCGAAGTTGACTTTAGTCCGCACTCCATCCAGATCTATTTTCACTCCTTTTGGTCTTCCAATTGGTATAACTCTGTATTGATTTTCTAGTTTCAGTCGAAAATGTGAATATCCTAATGTGGGTTCCCCATACATTGCTATGTCTTTTTAGGTAGCACATTTACTTCAGATCCTAAATTTAGTATAATATCTCCCATGTTGAAATCTCCAATGTTGGTGTTCAGTCTGAATTCCCTATTTGTTCTCCTTCTTGTATGCAGATGATTAACTGTTTTTTGTTCTAGCTTTATTTTTGTCTCTATGCTATATATTTCTAGCATATTTTGTAATATTTTAATAGAGGATGGATCATTATTGCAAAAAAGCCTTAATTGTACTTACTTTTCCCAATGGCTGTGTTTCTTCAGTGTGATCTAGTGATGGAGGCATCTCGTACAATGGTACTTCCTTATTATATTGCACAATTGATTTCGATGCAATGTATGGCTTCATGAATTCTTGTGTAGCCTGCTTGAATACCTCCTTTTTTTTTCTGTGCATCAAACTGCTTCTTTGGTTCGACATTCTTTTTCACCCATTGGTGTTGTGTTGGCTCTTGTGTTACTACATCGTTTCTTGTTTTAGCTCCTCCTCGTGTAACTATGTTGATGTTTATTCCTTCATCCCTCACTTGTGTTTAAATCCACTGAACATTCTGATTGTTTTGATTTCTCTTCTCCTGGATTTTCCCTAATAGTGTCGGACATTCTTCCATGTCATGATCTGATGCACGACAATACATACAGGTCATTGGTGGAAGTGGACATCCTCTTGCATAGTGTCCTGGTTGTTGACAATTTTGGCATACCAATGGTCCTCTGCCTCTTACAAAGCCTCCTCTTTCTCTTCCTCCACCTATGTAGACAACTCAATCCCCTCACAATGTATTATATTGAGGCGTCTGTTTATACTGCGTGATATTATAGTGTGGTTGTGTGGTATTGTACTGCGATTGTGCAGTGTTATATTGTTGTTGCACAATATTATACTACTATTGTGCAGTGTTATATTGTTGTTGCACGATATTATACTATTGTTGTGCAGTGTTATACGGGGTTGGTACTTGGTTAAACTGAGTGCATCTTGCCCGGTCATCATTTCTTCCTACACCCTTTATGCATCTGATGTTCTTTCCCTCATGAGGTCCATGGTTCTACAATATTTGTCATCATGGCCTACTGACTTGTAAAAGTTACAGTACGAGATATTCAGTAATGTCTGGTACTTATGCATCATTGGGAAATGATATGGATCATGACCCTATTTCTTACAGATATCACACCATAGTCCTCCTGTTGGAAATAGGTTTGGCGTTCCTGTTTCCATGTACTGCGCGAATGTTGGACATTCATTCTTATGGTGTCCTTCTGTCCTACATGTGGTACACCAAATGACTTCTCTTTTGTCCTTACATTTCTTCTGGTTTAGTTGGAACATTAAGTTATTCATATCCTCTATGGTTGGATTTATCCTCTGATATTGGTTCTCTTCTAGTTGTGGGGATGCTTGTAGAGCTTCTGTCTGTGTCTGAAACTTTTGTTGTCACAACGGGTATTTCAAGTGTGGTAGCAGTGAATTGACGAATACATGCCTATGCTACATATCTGTCATGATGTATTTTATCTTTCCTTTCAATCGTTTGAATCTTTGGTCAATCTCCCATACTGATTCTCCTAGTTTCTGTCTAATCTCGATCATCTCGTTCATGTATTGATCCTCTGAACTAGGGTTTTGGAACTCATTTATCATCAGCTTCTTGATATCTCCAATCGTTTTGGTTGTCCATGGAAAATTGTTTGCAACTAAACTCATATACCAATCTAGTGTGCAATCTCTTAGTGTGATATCTAACTGTGCAAGTTTAGTGTCCTCGTTTGTGATCTGTTGCGTTTCCCATATATTTTCACAGATAAACATGTGCTTCTTTGGGTCCTCTGACGCATCTCCTTTGAATTATGGTAACTTGATGGTGGGATCATGTCCTACCATCCTGAATGTTGAACTACTACCTATGCACAACGTAGATACTTGACTAATGCTTCCTAAACTAGATCCCCCAATTGTTGTTCCTTTTGTAGAATTAATTCCTACTGTCTTCCTTCTCCCGAAATTCAGTTTTCTAAATGGTGGTGTTCTTCTTGGTGTATTAATCGCACATGGGTTTATGTGTTCCACACTAAAACTGGTATGGATAGGAGTGTTGCCTTATATTTCCTCTCTTAGACCTCTCATCTTCCTCTCATATGTCGCTCTCATGATTTCCTCAATCTTCTCCACAACCTAAAGATCCTCTACCTCCTCTTCATCACTTTCCAAGCCTTCCCTCGTGGCTACATCTCTCTTGTTGGTGTTCACCTTATATTGGTAGGGTACTCCACTGCACGTCTTTCTAGATATTTCCATGATCTAATTGATCTGGTCTTCGTCCATCATAATTGGGTCCAAGGCCTCCTCCTTATTTCATTTATCCCCTTCTCCTTCCATTTCTCCTTCTCTTGTCAGTGCTTCCCCCCTTCCCCCATGCACATAGGGAAGTTTAGATGTTTGACTCCATTGTCATTACGCATTTGTTATATAGTAATATCTTAATGGATGTATATAAGGATCTGATGTACCTACCTCGAGGTCCTTTCAAGAAATCTTGTTCAAAAACGCTCTATGACTTTACTGTATCTACTGCAAATTATGTGATAAATCCTACAACAATGATGTCTAACCAGAAATCTACTGCACTCGTAAACTTATTATCAACTTGTTGTACCTGTGTGATCTCTTCAGGATTCCACTCTAGCTGTCTGATCCGATTGGTAGGATGGTTGTCTTTCAATATTTTGATCCACTCCTACAATACATGCGGGAAATCACAGAAAAAGACTTCATGCAAGTCACTAAATACGTACTTGTCCAGATATTTGTGTGGTGTTAACTTCAGATTTTTGTTATCTTTCTGTGAAAACTCTAGCTCCTTTGTTTTCAACTAGCTCTCTATCTCTACCTTCGTTGGATTCCACGGTCTCAACATTCACTTTTTAGATTCTCATTTCTTCAACGACGTATTGTCCGTATTGACATTCTTTCGACGTGTATTCCCCAAATCTCACATACTCAGTCCCATTTTATTCCACACAATCGAGAAAGGAACCATTTGTTGGATTTCCTACTCTTCTATTAGTCTTGAGGATTATTTATGGGGTATTCTGATCACAGATTGAACCTAGTCATATTTGATAAGATTCCCAACAAAATCCTTTTAAAACTATCAGTCGCTCTGGTAACCCAAAAGGCAACGCAACACACATAGTGTTCTACGTAGTCTCACCCAAGATAGCTCTATGGGTGGCTACAATACTCAGGTGCTTGCAACCTGAGAATGAGTGAAGATCTGTGGTTGTGTTCTGTAATCCTTATTAATCCAGTCTAACATCTAATTATAACAATGATTCTATGTATGCATGTGGAATACCAGATCTACTTAGTTACCTCATTCATCTAACATTCATCAATTAATCAGACATAAATATGCATACATTCATTCACATGACACAATGTTACCATGGTTCACCCCCTCCTAGGATACGTCCACAAATATCTGGCTCTCAAGATTTTATTATAGTTCATAAATATATCACACTACACGTGTTTACAATCTTAGATATTACCCTTTCCCATAGGATCCTCAATCCCTACGAGGCTGACTAGATTGCACTAGGATCCTCAGCCTACAATCTAATGCTCACGATCAAGTCGCTCACTACCCTCCTATATCACAAGATTAATGACTCTTTCAATACTTACAACTGTGTGTGTGTGTATTTCGAGTACTCCACTGCACGTCTTTCCATTTGTTTCCATGATTCGCTTGATATGATCTTCATCCATCATAATTGGGTCTAAGACCTCCTCCTTATTTCCTTTATCCCCTTCTCCTTCCATTTATCCTTCTCTTGTTAGTGCTTCCCCTCTTCCCCCATGCACACAGGGAGGTTTAGTTGTCTGACTCCATTGTCATTACACCTTTTTTATATAGTGATATCTTAATGGAACTATATAATGATCTGATGTACCTACCTCGAGGTCCTTTCAAGAAATCTTGCTCAATTATGCTCTACAACTTCACTGTATCTAGTGCAAATTATGTGATAAATCCCGCAACAATGTTGTCTAACCATAAATCAACTGCATGCATAAACTTATTATCAACTTGTTGTAACTACCCGATCTCTTCAAGATTCCACTCTAGTTGTCTGATCCAATTGGTAGGATGGTTGTCTTTCAATATTTTGATCCACTCCTGCAATACATACAGGAAATCACAGAAAAAGACTTCATGCAAGTCACTGAATACATACTTCTCCAGATATTTGTGTAGTGTTAACTTCGTATTTTTGTTATCTTTATGCACAAAATCTAGCTCCTTTGTCTTCAACCAGGTCTCGATCCCTACCTTTGTTGGATTCCAAGGTCTCAAGATTCACTTTTTATATTCTCATTTCTTCAACGACTTGTTGTCCGATTTGACATTGTTTTGATGCGTATTCCCCAAATCTCACATACTCAGCCCCATTTTCTTCCACACAACTGGCAATGGAACCATTTGTTGGCTTTCTTACTCTTATATTAGTCTTGAGGATTATTTATGGGGTATTATGATCACAGATTGAACTTGGTTCAGATTTGATAATCTTCCCAACAAAATCCCTTTAAAACTATCAGCCGCTCTAGTAACCCAGAAGGAAACGCAATACATAGAGTGTACTACAGAGTCTCACACGAGATAACTCTATGGGTGGTTGCAATACTCAGGTGCTTTCAACCTAAGAATGAGAAGTTATCTGTGGTTATGTTCTGTAATCCTTATTAATCCAGTCTAAAATATAATTATAACAGTCATTCTGTGCATGCATGTGGAATAACAGATCTACTTAGTTATATTTTCATTAATGTCAATAGTCGATGTGATGATTTGTTGTTATAATGAATTATCATTATGATTTACCATAGATGAGATTGTTATTGATGTCAAAAGTGTATCAGTTAGCAGAAGAAGTGAACAATATGAAGATCAAAATCTCAGAAGGGAAAATGCAGTACAAAAGTGAATGAAGATCAAAGCTCAGAAGGAAGAGCGCATTGCGCAGTATATCAGTTAGCAGAAGAAATGAATAGTATGAAGCAATTCATGATTATTTTTTATCACGTTAGGATAAAAAATGTTCCTATGATAAAAGCTCAGGAGGGTTAGCAAATGTAGAGATCAAATCTTGGAAGGAAAAGCATAAGATCAGAGTGAGAAGCCTCAATAGCTGTCCGATCAGAGTGAGAAGCCTCAACAACCGTCCGATCAAGAAATTGACTGTGTTGATCATCTAATATTACAGATGTTGGTCATATGAGTGGCCATGGGCTTAAGGACCATTGGATATGCAAGCCAGATCAACGACAGGGATATATTACAGAGATCATAAGGAGAATTAAACGACTCTCTAGTTCTAATCCCGCAATTGGTCTAGATCGTTAGACCTCATAGACTCAAATATCGATGAATACGGTTGATCCAACAAATGATCAGATTAATTCAGATCGATTTGTGGCCGTCGGATGTGTAATAGCCAGATCAATGGCAAGGATAGACTGCGAAGATCGAAAGGAGAATTAATTATCGCACTAGTTCCAATCCTGCAATTAGTTAGGATCATATGATCTTATAGCTTCAAATATCGACGATTGTGGTTGACTCACCAACAACGCACAACCTGAAATTGCAGAGTTTGGGTGTCGAGTTAAATCACTCGCAAGTTGTGGTTCCACAATCATCGTCGATCATTAATCGACTTTGAAGATCCCATATCGACTGTTGGATCACTTTTGAGTGGAAGGACAGGATAAGTAGAAAGTCTTAGTTCTCGATTATCTGAATACCCAACAGCCGTCGGATAAAACCTGAATTCCCTTCAGCCGTCGGATCATTTTAAAGTGGAAGGATAGGTTAAGCGAGGTAAAAGGGCCTAAGGATAGGATAAGAGAGGTAAAATATTTGAGATCTCATTTATGTGAATTTGTGTCAGTCGTTGGATCACTCTAAGTGGAAGGACATGATAATATAGAAGAGTTTCATCATAGATACATCGAGCCATTGATATAGGATCATGATAAAAAAAAAAACACTTAGTTCAGGTATAAAGATGCGAGGAGGTTAATCTACGAAACAATCTCACTTCAGATTTTTGAGTTTGATATTTGAAAGACCCGAAGCTCGGAGAGCCATAAATCTGAAATGAATAAGGACCATCAGATCTGGAGAACATACGATGATCGTTAAATTAGGGATATCTACATCAGTAGACCATGTCAACAAAGACATATGTGAGATCACGTCAGCAAGGACGTATCGGAGACCATGTTAGGAAGGACGTGTGGTAAACCATGTCAGCAAGGACACATGGAAGACCATGTCATCAAGTACACATGGCATAATCAGATGATGAAAAGTATCAAGAGGAAATTTTCTCATGCCATGTCAACAAGTGACGTAAGCAAGTTACATCACTCTAGGAGATTTTCTTCGAGAGTTTTTACTACCAAGAAATGTCAAAAGTCCCGAAGTCCCAAAGGATGAAGGTCCGAAGTCACTCTCAGCCGTCGATTTGAGATACATTTTGGGAGTAAGTACAACCATTATATCTAGGATAAGAACATGTGCCATATAAGGAGATCCACGTTAGCAAGACTACGCCAGCAAGGACACATGGCGCAATCAGATAATGACAAGTGTCAAGCTGATTTGGCATTTCAGGTACATGCAAATCATGAATCTGAGTGACACGCAATAGATAATCAACTTATGACACGTCATCAAGTGACGTAAGAAAGTTATGTCACTACGGGAGTTTTACTCCGGGAGTTTTACCACCAGTACTTTCCCAAAGTCCCGAAGTCCTAAATGTTGAATTCTCGAAGTGGACATGAGTTGTCCGATCTGAAGATTAGTTCGGGAGAATTCTCAACCATTGATCTAATACAGTGGAAGGACAGTGTAATCAACTCATCTTGTGACAGGTCATCAAGTTACATAAGTAAGTTACGTCACTCCGATAGTTTTACATCGAGATTTCTACCACCAGCACTTGCCCAAAGCCCTGAAGTCCCGAATTCCGAAGTCTTGAAGTGGACACGAGACGTCCGATATGAAGATCACTTCGGGATAATTCTTGATCGTTGATCTAGTACAGTGGAAGGATAGTGTAAGTGGAAGTATTAACCAACAATAAGCGATCTACACCACTTATGACTTACTCAGCAGGTGATCACTCCGGAGGAAAGAATGGGTTGAGATTTGAAGTCTCTGAAGTCCGGAGACTCGAAGGATATCTAGACCATTGATGCAAAAGGGACATGTGCCAGTGGATTGACAGCTCCGGAATATTGACGTACGAAGGAAATAAGGGGTTGAGATTTGATATCTCCGAAGTTCAGAGACTCGAAGGAGATCTCAACCGTCGATCTGATGTCGGGTGTACTCTCAATCTTTGATCAAAATACAGTGGAAGGATAGCATAAGCATAATAGTCGAAGTCCCAAAGTAATTGGTGACCATCCATCTCATTGCTTTATTAATTCCTGACCATCGAATTAAGCAATGAAAGGATAGATGTAAGGATCGTATATGACCATTGATCTGGTTCTGTGATATAAATGTGAACCATATTATCTATTCGATGAAATTGTATTCGAGATATTTGAAAGGTTGGAAGTCCCGAAGACCCGAAGGGTGAAGTCCCGAAGTCCCGACAATCATCCATCTCATCGGGAGATTGAATTGTGACCATTGAATTGATAAGTGCTCGTCTCACCTCATGTGAGGTCATCGTAGTTGGTCATATGGTAAAGAGATTTAAAGGGAAGAATGTAATGCGTCGCTTAAATTGACAAGCCTATGGTTCTCTGCCAATGATCATATGAACATGGTTTGAAGGAAGCGTTGATTTCTGTTATCACAGAGACGAAGGAAATCGATCCATGCCTATGATTGATTTATGAAAGTAAAAGGGGATGTTGGGTTTAACGTTGAAGACCCGAAATGATGAGCTCTGGTGATCCCAAAGGTCATTGTAAATAAGCAAGTTAGATATAACTTGTTTCACAAGTTGGCTCAATAAATTAAACAAGTTTTGAGCATAAGCAACTATAAATAAAACCATGATTGGTTCACTGGATAGTGTGCTTGTGGAAGAAGATGAGCTTGTGGAAAAGAGAGGCTCACCGAGGAAGAGCGACCTGTGGAGAAAAATTAAGGGGATGTGGACCTGCAATCCATGTGAATATCAGAGAGAAGATGAAGTGAAGAAGGCATGAATATCAGAGGAAAGATGAAGTGAATAACGTGAAAATTTCAAAGTGAAGATGAAGTGTAGTGATGAGTGTTTATGGTATACCTATGATCATGAAACATAATTGATTCAATAATGGATCATTGCTACTAGATTTGGTTGAACTACTATATGAACTCTAGTTGGATAGAATGTGTTCTATCAACAAGCTGGGTCTTGTGGCAAGCTGGGTCTTGCTTGAGAGTTGGTGCTCTCCGAGGAGTTGGTGCTCCTTACTTTATTTGGTGCTAATACAAAATAGTTGGTGTTGGGAACATTCATATTACTATATTCACATATATATACATATCAATTATACAAAATCTTACAAAAACGCATGGTATCTCTTGTCCATTGTGATTATTATTTAATTGTTCTTAATCTATTCAATTATGTTTTAGTTGCTAACTTGTAAGAAGAAAAGTTAGAAAATTCCACACACTAATTCACCCCCCCCTCTTAGTTTGGGTGGTGTGTTCAACAATAATATCTTAATGGAAGTATATAATGATCTGATGTACCTACCTTGAGGTTATTTAAAGAAATCTTGTTCAACGACGCTCTATGACTTCATTGTATCTATTGCAAATTATGTGAGAAATCCTGCAACAATGTTGTCTAACCAGAAATCTACTGCACGCGTAAACTCATTATCAACTTGTTGTAACTACATGATCTCTTCAGGATTCCACTCTAACTATCTGATCTGATTGGTAGGATGGTTTTATTTCAATATTTTGATCCACTCCTGCAATACATGTGGGAAATCACAGAAAAATACTTCATGCAAGTCACTAAATACATACTTGTCTAGATATTTGCACGGTATTAACTTTGGATTTCTGTTATCTTTCTATGAAAACTCTAGCTCCTTTGTCTTCAAATATCTCTCTATCTCTACCTTCGTTGGATTCCATGATCTCAACATTCACTTTTTAGATTCTCATTTCTTCAATGACTTGTTGTCCGATTCGACATTCTTTTGACGCGTATTCCCCAAATATCACATACTTAGTTCTATTTTCTTCCACACAACCAACAACATAACCATTTTTTGGCTTTCCTAATATTCTATTAGTCTTAAGGATTATTTATGGGGTATTTTGATCACAGATTGACCTTCGTTTAGATTTGATAATCTTCCCAACAAAATCCCTTTAAAACTATCGACCGCTCTGGTAACCCAGAAGGAAACGCAACACACAGTGTACTACACAGTCTCACCGGAGATAAATCTATGGATGGTTGCAATACTCAGGTGTTTGCAACCTGAGAATGAGTGAATATCTGTGGTCATGTTCTGTAATCCTTATTAATATAGTCTAACATCTAATTATAACAGTCATTCCATGCATGCAAGTGGAATACCATATCTACTTAGTTACCTCATTCATCTAACATTCATCAATTAATTAGACATAAATATGCATACATTCATTCACATGACATAGTGTTACCGTGGTTCACCCCCTCCTATGCTACGTCCACAAAGATTTGGCTCTTAGGATTTTATTATAGTTCATAAATATATCATGATGCACATGTTTACAATCTTAGATATCACCCTTTCCCACAGGCTCCTTGCTCCTTGCGAGGCTGACTAGATCGCACCAGGCTCCTCAGCCTATGATCTAATCCTCAGGATCAAGTCTCTCACTACCCTCCTATCTCACCAGTTTAATGATTCTTTCAGTACTTACATCTCTCTCTCTCTCTCTCTCTCTGTATTTCGGTATATTTTTCCCCTCTCCCCATCCTCTCTTAAGTACTACTTATTTATACCCTTGGCTCACCTGCCATTACAATACATTACAAAAACCCTAACCCTAGAATCATTAGGTCTTCCTTGCATGCATGCCTCACCTACTTTTCTTAAACGTTTTGATTTTCCTACCAATTGTCTGTTCCTCCTTGCATGCTTCTCCTCGAAAAATAGCCTTTCTTCTTGACTCAACCTGCATCCAACAAGGATCCAAGTTTTTACAACAGAAGGTAAAGAAGGGGTGCTAAGGATTGTGGTTCTTTAGAATACTTTCCTCCTAAGTAGAACATTTCCAATCTTGATTTGTCCATGGGGAGGTGATAATTGTCTCTCAAATGTTGCATTTAATTTTCCTCCATAAAATATGATGCAGGAGCATCTCCCACATCAAGCGAGCCAGCGCGGAAGCGGAGGACAGTTGGACAAGCACCAACACAATTTTTGAAAATCACCTTGGAATTGTTGCACAATCTTAAATGAAGTCATTAAGATGAGGTGCACTTGTACAATGTAAATGGACCTTGAGCCATTATCTCTCGTCCTTAGTAGGTAGAAGGCATTTAAAATAGTTAATGCAGGTAGATAGAATTTACTTCTAGAATAGACAGTTTGAGAGCATAGGAGGGAAACGGGATATAGACACCCTCATTGTGCATTGTAACATTAGGAAAAATTGAAGCAGGAGAAGAGCAAGAGCATGCAGAGAGGTGTGTAAGAACACCCATGTACAAATATATGGATTAAAAGAAGAGATTGATTCAAATTCATGGTTTTGTGTTTGTTCTCTGTGTATTGATGCTGAATGGTATGCTCATGAATGTTTTCTTCCTGTTATGCATTTGATTTATATGTTGTGTATATGATTTCATGTTTGAGTTTGAAGTCTGAAGGGAAATGGACATGAGTTTCAATTGTTTCTCTATCTGAGCCAGAGGTTCCTGCAAGGAGTGCAGTCGAAGTGTCCGCAAGGCGTGCATTGACAAAGGGTTCAGTTAGAGTAACTTTTGTTCTCGATTCATTCTTGAGTGAAGATAGGCACAGGAGCCATGCAAGGAGTGTGCAGGATGAGTGAAGTCTCAGGGTTGTGAACCTGAGTGAAGAATTGAAGGACTACTGCAGGTGTGCGCAGAGTCAAGAGATTTCAGCACTTGGAAGCGTCTGAGAGATTGTCACAAGGAGTGCGTGCAAGAGTCCTTTATAAGACTCAGAGTTATAAGAAAGCTCAGGAAGGATAAGGCCTTCAAAATTGTTGAAGGACAGAGCAGGGAAGCTGCAACAGGAAGTTCGTAAGAGGCATCACAAGTTCGCATGCAGGGGGACAAGTTGTGGAGGAGCACTTAGTCATTTTGTAGATTTCATCAGGAGGAACGAAGGGTCGGTATTCTCCGAGGAGGATTCACGACATCCCGTGAGCCATTAGATCTCACAAAGGAGAAAGGGAGATACGACAAAGTATTCCCAAGAGGTTCAAAGCTCAGGAGGGGTAGAACCGTAGATCCGAGCCACAAGGGCCATTGGATTTACACGTGGTTTCGCATATCGGGGTTTCGTAGGTTGAAACTCCGTCGTATTGCAACGGGAATCATGAAATCGTGATACGCGATATCCCAATGGCTAAGTGTGGGGCCACAAGAGTCAGCGACGTGGACAGGTGGCACACCTTATCGGGATTTCATGGCAAGGAGTCCCGAAACAATAGCATCAGGATTCGCGATATTGCGAGCTCCGAAATGTTGATGGAGTGAAGCCGTTGAATAGTTAACTCACGCGTGTGTCGGAGTTTCAGCTAATCGGGGTTTGGGAATCGGTAAAGAAAGTTGCTTGATTTCACGAGTGTCAAAATCATGATAAGGAAAGTCCTGACAAGGTTAAAGGAGGGTTAGCGTTGACTGTATCGGGGTTCAGGGATTTGAGAGCCGAACGCTTGACCATTGACCTCACGAAGTCGTGAAGTTCGATTCCCCGATTGTAAAGAGGGGGAATCCCACGAGGATTTCTGTGGGTTCAGATTTCCCAATAGGGAATTAGAAGAGACTTAGAGTTCTTTGGGCCAAGAAAGAAGGAAAGATCCTGTGAGCGGACGTGCTTGAGGGCGCAACTGCATCAGTTTGGTATCAGAGCCTAGAAAGGTTCTTTTCTTTCTGTAGCAGAGAAAGAGAATTCACCATGCCGCCCAGGAGAAGGGACATGCAATCACCCGATCTAGAGGATAGGGAAATGTCGAGAAGAAGAGGCAGATAGATGACAGATACAGTTATGGAGAGACAAATGCGTGATCTACGAGCTAGAATCGAAGACATGGAGACAACGCAAAGACACACAATCAGTGTCGGGGATCTTAGTGATTCCAAAAGCGAAGTTGAGGCTGAACGAGAGGAAGAAGTTGTAGCCGAAGATGCATCAAACGAACATTTGATCAGAGCTATTGCCAGGATGGGTGCAAGAGAAAAGATGGACATTCTAGTTTATGAGGGAAACTTGGATTTAGAGGAGCTTCTAGACTGGATTAGAAGTCTAGATAGATACTTCGACTATGAAGATGTCGAGGAAGACAAGAAAGTCAAGAATGCTGTAACAAGATTGAAAGGACATGCAACATTGTGGTGGGATGAACTACAAGCTGACAGACGCTACAAGGGCAAGCAAAAGATCAAAATCTGGGACAGGATGCTCGCAAAGATGAAGGCGAAATTCATCCCCAGAGATTATCAAATTACTCTGCTCAGGAGGATGCAGAACCTGAGACAAAAGATGATGACAATGAAGGAATATACTGAGGAATTCTACAAACTGAACATCAGGGTAGGTCATCGGGAGAGCGATGATGAAAAAGTTGCCAGATACATGAATGGCCTGAGATATGATATCCAGGGTAAGATGAGAATGGTAAACGTCCAAATGGTATAAGATGCTTATCAGATGGCTCTGAAAGATGAGGAGAAGCTGGGCCGAAAGAAAAGTCAGAGGGGCCAAGGCAGAAGTCAGCCCAGAGGAAAATCAGTTGCCCAGGACAAATATCAGAAGCCCAAGGAGGATTGGAAGTTCGGGTCTAAGACTAAATACAAACGAACAGAGAGAGGTGGAACCTCACAGAGAGGGCCATATGTTGAACAGAGAGGACAACAAAATGAGCAGAGAGGAGATTATGCTGACAATAACACTTTTCCTCGTACTAGAGGTAGAGGAAGAGGAAGAGGTGGAGTAATCACATGCTTCACATGTGGAAAGAATGGGCACAAGTCTTACAAGTGTCCAGAAAAGAAGAAGGAAAGTGGAGAAGCTCACATTGCCAAGGCGCAGAGGCAGGATGTTGAGGCAGAAGATGCTGAAGGCGGAAGATCTATGATGATGCGAAAAGTCCTTTTGACACCCGAGAAGGAGGTGGAAAGTTTAGTCCAAAGGACCAGAATTTTTAGGACTGCTTGCAAGACCAAGGATAGGGTATGCAAGGTCATCATGGATAGTGGTAGAATGGATAATCTCGTTTCAATAGAGATGGTAGAGAAGGTGGAGATGGAGACGACTGATCATCCAAGCCCATACAGAGTTTCATGGCTACAGAAGGGACACCAGGTAACTGTCACTAAACAATGTTTAGTTTAATTTAAGATAGGAGGATATAATGATAAAATCTTGTGTGATGTCATTCCTATGGATGTTTGTCATCTATTGCTGGGTAGACCATGGAAATATGACAGAAATGTGATTCATGATGGGAGAATGAACACATACACCCTAGAGAAGAATGGGAGGACACACATGTTGCTTCCAATCAAGGATAAAGAGGTGAATCCAGAGGTAAGCAACACAGTACTTCTCATGAGTGGGAAGGAACTTCTTACAGAGGTTAAGAAGAAAGAGGATCCACAGTTTATTGTGGTCAGAAAACCAAAGATTGTTCTAACTAGCACCAGAGTGGATTATTTACCAGAGGAAGTTCAGGAACTGCTCGAAGAGTTTGTTGATATAATAGTGGACGAATTACCTCGTTCATTGCCACCGATCAGGAGTGTGAGTCACCATATTGATCTCATACCAGGAGCTAGTTTTCCAAACAAAGCCGTGTACATATTGACGCCGCAAGAGAATGAAGAGGTTAAAAGGCAAGTCCAGGAGTTGTTGGACAAAGGTTTGGTCAGGGAAAGCTTGAGTCCATGTGTTGTTCCAATAGTACTCAGTCCGAAGAAAGACAGAGGCTGGAGGATGTGTACTGACTCAAGGGTGATTAATAAGATAACCATCGGGTATAGATTTCCACTGCCGAGGATGGATGATCTGATGGATTTCTTGAGTGGAGCAAAGTATTTTTCAAAGATTGATTTGAAAAGAGGTTATCACCAGATCCGCATGAGAGAAGGTGACGAATGGAAGACAGCATTCAAAACCAATGAAGGGTTGTATGAATGGATTGTTATGTTGTTTGGCTTAAAAAATGCACCGAGTACCTTCATGAGGTTGATGAATGAAGTCTTGAGGGAGTTCATCGGAAAATTTTTCATTGTGTATTTGGATGACATACTGGTTTATAGTAAGATAGTGGCAGAGCATCTGAAGCATTTGGCTATAGTGATGCAGAAACTTCAACAGGAGAAGTTGTTGATAAACATGAAGAAATCCTCATTCATGAAGACATAACTCATTTACTTGGGGTTTGTTATTTCAGAAAATGAGTTGAGGATGGACCCAAATAAGGTGGAGGTAATCAATAATTGGCCATCACCGAAGAATATTTTTGAGGTGAGAAGTTTTCACGGATTGGCTAGTTTCTACCGAAAATTCATCAGGAATTTCAGTGGAATTAGTGCAGCAATGATGGACATAGTGAAGAAAAGACACAAGTATTTTCACTAGACTAAAGAGGCTAAGAAGAGTTTTAATCTGTTGAAGAGGAAGATCACGAAACAACCATTTTTGGTGTTGCCAGATTTCCAGAAGAAATTTAAGGTGAAATGCGATGCAAGTGGATTTGCAATAGGGGCAGCCTTGAGTCAAGAAGACAGGCCGATAGCGTATTTCAGCGAGAAGCTGAACGAGGATAAGGTGAAATACTCCATGTATGATAAGGAGTTTTATGCTATTATCCAGGCATTGAAGAAATGGAGGCATTACTTGATCCCGAAGGAGTTTGTTTTATACAGTGATAATCATGCATTGCAGTTTGTGACTCAACAGGAAAAGTTGAATTAGAAACATGTAAAATGGGTTGAGTATATGAAAAATTTCACTTTTGTGATAAAACATATTTCTGGTACTGCTAACAAAGTGGCTGATGCTTTGAGCATGAAGTGTTTGTTGTTGTAGGAGTTCAGAGTCAAAACGCTGGGTTTTGATGATCTCAGGAACATGTACGCTGATGATCCATATTTTAAGGAAGCATATGAAGCAGCTGAGAATCCAATTCTTAGAGACAGAAGCCAATGGATAGAGTATATGATCCAAGAAGGATAACTGTTCAGAGGTAATCAACTGCGTATTCCAAAATGCTCCATGAGGGAGAACTTGCTGAAGGAAAAACACTGTGGAGGATTAGCAGGACACTTTGGTCATGAAAAGACGTTCGCAAAGCTGAACGAGTCATATTTTTGGCCAGGAATGCGATTAGATGTCAATATATTTGTAGACAGATGCATAATTTGCCAGCATTCGAAGGGAAGGAAGCAGAATGTGGGATTTTATCAACCATTGCCCATACCAGAGAGGCCGTGGGATGCAACTAGCATGGATTTTGTATTGGGGTTGCCAAGAACACAAAGAGGTTGTGATTCAATCTTTGTGGTGGTGGATAGATTTTCCAAAATGGCACACTTCATTCCATGTCAGAAAACCACTGACGCAACTCACATTGCGAACCTGTTTTTCAAAGAGGTCATTCGACTTCATGGGTTGCCAAGGAGCATAGTTTCGGATAGAGATACGAAGTTCATAGGGCATTTCTGGAGGACATTATGGAAGAAGCTAGGAACTAACGTGTTGTTTAGTTCAGCTTATCATCCTTAGATGGATGGACAGACAGAGGTAGTGAATAGAAGTCTAGGAGACTTGCTGAGAATCTTGGTGATAGAGCACCATAGCCAGTGGGACAACATATTACCATAGACATAGTTTTCTTATAATGACTCAGTTAACAGGAGCATAGGGAAGATTCCATTTCAGATTGTCTATGGCATGTAGCCGAGAGGAATTTCTGAATTGAGGGATTCAGAACAGACTGCGACTGGGAGCGCTAGTGCAGAAGAATTTGCAGAGGTGATGAAAGAACTTCACAGCCAGGTGAAGGAGCGATTGCAGAATTCAAGTCAGGAGTATAAGCGTAGAGCAGATCAACACAAGAGACAAATTCAGTTTGAATTTGGTGACTTGGTTCTGTCACATTTGAGAAAAGAAAGGTTCCTGAGAGGAACATATAATAAGCTGAAGATGAAGAAAATCGAGCCATGTAGGGTCTTGAAGAAATTTGGGGCGAATGCTTATGAGATTGAATTACCTGATGGGATCAGAATTTCTCTGATATTCAATATCTCAGATTTGTACCCATATAAAGCTGAGGAAAAAGAGACTGGAGATGAGAAGCCAGTGATCCAGTGGACAAAGCAGATGCTAGTTGTAGATAAGCTGCAGATGGAGCGCATACTGGACAAGAGAGTGAGCAAGAGGACCAGGCGAAAACAATACTTTGAGTATCTGGTCAAATGGAAGAACCATCTAGTTGAAGATGTCAGCTGGGAGATTGAGGCAGAGATACAGAAGCATGGACAGACCGTGCAGGAGCTCATGGACAGGAGCCCATGAAAGTTTTCAAGTGAGGGAGTATGATGCAGGAGCATCTCCCACATCAAGCGAGCCAGCGCAGAAGCGAAGGACAGTTGGACAAGCACCAACACAATTTTTGAAAATCACCTTGGAATTGTTGCATAATATTAAATGAAGTCATTAAGATGAGGTGCACTTGTACAATGTAAATGGACCTTGAGCCATTAGTTCTTGTCCTTAGTAGGTAGAAGGCATTTAAAATAGTTAATGCAGGTAGATAGAATTTACTTCTAGATTAGACATTTTGAGAACGCAGGAGGGAAACAGGATATATACACCCTCATTGTGCATTGAAACATTAGGAAAAATTGAAGCAGGAGAAGAGCAAGAGCATGCAGAGAGCTGTGTAAGAACACCCATGTACAAATATTTGGATTAATAGAAGAGATTGATTCAAATTCATGGTTTTGTGTTTGTTCTCTGTGTATTGATGCTGAATGGTATGCTCATGAATGTTTGCTTCCTGTTATACATTTTATTTATATGCTGTGTATATGATTTCATGTTTGAGTTTGAAGTCTGAAGGGAAATGGAAATGAGTTTCAATTGTTTCTCTATCTGAGCCAGAGGTTCTTGGAAGGAGTGCAGTCGAAGTGTCCGCAAGGAGTGCATTGACAGAGGGTTCAGATAGAGTAAATTTTGTTCTAGATTCATTCTTGAGTGCAGACAGGCACAGGAGACATGCAAGGAGTGTGTAGGTTGAGTGAAGTATCAGGGTTGTGAACTTGAGTGAAGAATTGAAGGACTGCTGCTGCAGGTGTGCGCAGATTCAAGAGATTTCAGCACTTGGAAGTGTCTGAGAGATTTCCGCAAGGAGTGCGTGCAAGAGTCCTTTATAAGACTCAGAGTTATAAGAAAGCTCAGGAAGGATAAGGCCTTCAAAACTGTTGAAGGACAACACAGGGAAGCTGCGACAGGAAGTTCGTAAGAGGCATCGCAAGTTCGGGTGTAGGGGGACAAGTTGTGGAGGAGCACTTAGTCATTTTGTAGATTTCATCAGGAGGAACGGAGGGTTGGTATTCTCCGAGGAGGATTCACGACATCCCGTGAGCCATTAGATCTCGCAGAGGAGCAAGGGAGATACGGTGAAGTATTCCAAAGAGGTTTGAAGCTCAGGAGGGGTAGAACCGTAGATCCGAGCCACAAGGGTCGTCGGATTTACATATGGTTTCGCATATTGGGGTTTCGTAGGTTGAAACTCCGTGTATTGCAACGAGAATCACGAAATCGCGATACGCGATATCCCGATGGCTAAGTGTGGGACCACAAGAGTCAGCGACGTGGATAGGTGGCACGCCTTATCAGGATTTCATGGCGAGGAGTCCTGAAACAATAGCATCAAGATTCACGATATTGCAAACTCTGAAATGCCGATGGAGTGAAGCCATTGAATAATCAACTCGCATGTGTGTTGGAGTTTTGTCTAATCGGGGTTCAGGAGTCGGTAAAGCAAGTTGCTTTATGTCGCGAGTGCCGAAATCGCGATAAGGAAAGTCCCGACAAGGTTAAAGGAGGGTTAGCGTTGACTGTATCGGGGTTCAGGGATTTGAGAGCCCAACACTCAACCGTTGACCTCGCGATGTCACGAAGTCCGATTCCCCGATTGTAAAGAGGGGGAATGCCACGAGGATTTCTGTGGGTGCAGATTTCCCGATAGGGAATTAGAAGAGCCTTAGAGTTCTTCAGGCCGAGAAAGAAGGAAAGATCCTGTGAGCGGACGTGGTTGAGGGAACGACTGCATCAAAAGATCAGTCTCCAGATGCATGTTTTTAAATATTCTATGATTTCATTCCTTTCATATTTCCCAGAGTAGAAATCCAAGAAGGATATTCCAAGAATGATTGAGGATAGGCTTGGAGAAGGTTGAAGTCCTCCATCATTCCATGGATTCAAATAAGTTTCTCCTGATTCGATCTAAGGTGTGAAAAGTGATGGTTCCTTTATCCCATAGGGAAGAAGACAATAGGTAGGACTTTAATAGGTGTTCCATTGACTCACTATCCTGGTAGCAGAGTGAGATAAAGGAAGGGCCAAGAAATCCACGTTGAGATAAATTGTCCCAAGTTAATATTTTTATATGGGATAATAGCCAGAGGTAAAAGAAGGATTTTGTTCATAAGTTTTGATTCCATATATTTTTCCAAAGGCTTTGAGAAATTTGATCCTAATGACCTGCAACTAAGTGATATGCCTTTGGGAAGTTCAAATAGCATGTTGGATTGTGCCCCCAACAAAGCTTATCTTCCCTAGTTTGGATTATGATTTTTCTGCTTGAGAGCTCCTTCCAAAAGATATACCAATCTAGCTCTAGTGGGAAAGGAAGCCAATGGTCTTTGGGGATCCAATTTTTCCATTGATCATCTGGTTATGGGGAAAGCCAATACTGTCGTAGGAATTTCATTCCTTGGGTGATCCCGTTCTTTCTTAATGATTGTAAATATGTGTGGTCTTGAAGAGAAGGTTGTTGTTTCTCGACATCATCCCAATACAGGGAGTGGTGACCATCTCTGACCTCCCAAAATAAGTATTTATGGATAATATGCTTGTTATTCCATGTTGATTTCCAAGTCAGGGACCTTGAAATGTTTCCCTCCTAGAAGACAAGTGCTTGGGATTCTGTGTTGTTATAGTATTCCCTATGCCAGATTCAGGCCCATAGATTACCCCTATGGTTGAGCCATCTCCACCAAGTCTTTGCCCCAAGAACTGAGCTAAGAAATTTAGGATATTGAATTCCGAGTTCTCCTAAAATATTAGGTTGACAAAGTTTATCCTAGGCTATGAGAGCCCATTTTCTCTCCTTGTGATCCCCTCCCCATAGGAAATTTTTTTGAAGGTTGCAAATATATTTTAGAATGTATTTTGAATCAATGAGGGTTGAAAAAATATACAGGGGTATAACTTGCATAACATATTTGAGTAAAACAAGGCTTCCAAGAGTATTGAGCATGCAGAATGACCAATTGGCAAGTTTGTGCTCCATTCTAGAGAGAATATCTTCCCAAGAGGAGTTGTGAAGGGAATTTTCAATGAGAGTTCTACCCAAGTATTTGGACAGAAGGGAGCTCCGTTGGAAGCTAAGAATCCTGGTAATATCAACCTATATTGCATGAGAAGTGTTAAAGAAAAATAATTGATATTTAGATTGATTGATGGAAGTACCCGATGCCTCCATGAATTTGGAGAGGAATTTATTGATGGCTTTGGATTTTCATTCCATAGGAATTCCCATGAGCATGGTACCATTGAAAAATTTCTTATGAGATATGGGTAGATCATCCCCAAAAAATTGAGCCCCTTGATTTTGTTTCTAGCCATTACACATTTGAGGGCTCTACCAAGGCCTTCTGCCATTAAGATGAAAAAGGAAAGGAGAAAGAGGGTCTCATTTCCGAATTCCATGCAAGGGATAAAAGGTAGGTTAGGGGGAGTCATTCACTAGAATCAAGAAGAAGGACAATGAGGTGAGAGACATAATCCATTTGATCCAAAGAGGAGAGAACCCAAAGGATTTTAGGACATGTTGGATATATTTCCAACTCAGTTGTCAAAGGCTTTGGACATATCAATTTTAATGATCATACCAGAAGATTTGAGAGAGAGGACCATTCCATGAACCAGGATGATGTCGTCAAGGATTTTGTGGCCCTCAACGTAACCCATTTTATATGGAGAGATCAATGAGGGGAGGAGCATTTTAGGTTAGTTTTATGTTGATGGCTATGACCTTGGTGATGATTTTGTAAACAACATTACAGAGAGAAATAGGTCTAAATTTTTTGGGATATTCCACTCTTTCCTCTTTTGGAATCAAGGATAAGAAAGTGGTATCAAGGGATGGAAGAACATTGGAAAATTTACGGGAGTCCTCCATGAGTGACCAAACATATTTTTTGATGATTGACCAACATGCTTGGAATAAATCCGTGGTAAAACCATTCGGGCCAAATGATTTTCCTTTAGGCATTTCCATGACTTCTTGTTCAAATTCCTCCAAATAAATGGGATGCAATAGGGGCTCAATTTGTTCTTATGAAACAAGTTTTGGAATATGACAGGAAATTTTGTGAATGGTTGGCCTTCTGTCGGGCAGGGGCTCAAAGAGGAGATATTTACAGAAGTTAATCGATTCTTTTTCCATATATGCATGTTCAGTTAGAATATTTCCTTGGATTCCTTTTATGGAAGAGATTATGTTGTGGTGATGTCATTGGATCATCGATCTTTGGAATAATTTGAAGTTGTTTTCACCTTCTTTAAGCCATTTAACTCTAGATTTATATTTCCAGAGAAGTTCTTCTTTTCTGTCTCTATTTTCTAATTATGTTTGGAGCATGGATTCTTCTTTTGTTACTGCTCCAATAAGCCTTCCATGGATCTTGGATTTTTGGATCTTCTCCATTCGATATTCCAACTCTTTTTTGTCTTTGAATATGTTTCCAAAATCCTCTTTATTCCATTTTTTTGAGATGTATTTTGATGTTCCTGAGATTCTACTGAAATCTATACATTAGGGAGCAAGAATCGATTCCTACTTATGCCCACCAAAGTTGAAGGTTGTCTTGGAAGGAAATATGATCAAGATAGAAGCATTCAAACCTAAAAGGAAAATTGAGAGGATTTCCTTTGAAGTCAATTTCTAACTTGATGGGTTAGTGATCAAAGCCTCCACTAGGAAGAATAGAGGTTGGTAGGTGCAAGCCTGATAACATGAGAGATTCATAAATAAAAAAATCACTCCATCCTTGAAGCCCCTTGATTATCACCACCGCATCGGTTGTTCTAGATGTACAGTCCATTAACAATTTCCACATCAACTAGATTTAGATTGTTAATGATTTCATTGTGCTTGTGAGAGTCGTAGTCAACCTGATAATGCCTCCTTTATTTTCATCTAGTGGGGGAATGATATTAAAATCTCCCCCGATTAGCTAGTGATTGTTGTCAATGATGTGACTGAGGTCTTGGATTGAACTAAGGAAGAGGATTTTGTCAAGGACTAATTGAGGACCATAAACATTAGTGAGATAGCCTTATTTAGAGGAGACAATTAGTTGAAATCTAGTTGAGAGTGAGTGTTAAGTGGAGAATAAATTTGACAAGGAAAGTTCAGTCAGTTTCCATAGAAGTGCTAACCCTCTTGCTACTCCTTGTGGTCTACTACGATTACCTAAAATCTCGGCCAAATTTTGGGGGTCAGGGTTGAGATGAAATTGCTATGCAATTTAGTTTCTTATAGTATTACAATTGTGGGTTGCTCTTTGAGGATTTTGTTCTTGAGTGACCTATGTTTTCTTTTTCCATTTAGGCCATGAATATTCCAAGAGAATATATTCATGGGATATGGAGGGGGTTGAAGAAAAGTTATATGTCATCAATGCGATTCATCTAGAATTGGCGAGGATTTACCTAAGCTCTTGTAGGGGTTTATTTTTACTTCTACGACCCCTTTTGTTTTCCTATTTTGAAAGTCTGGAACTATCATTGGAGGGGTGAGTTTTGACACCTAAGGAAGAGGAAAATATGTGCTTACCTTTAGAGGTATAATTGTGATTCTCTTTAGTGTGCATAAGGGAATCCTTCATTAGTTGACCCTGGTACTTAGGGATGGAGCTCAGATGTTGATATTCACATGCAACAAAAATGTATTGGATATGTAATTCACCTAAGTCCATCTTGTTTCCATCCTCTGATTCGATTTGTTCTAGATTGTCTTCTTTCATTTCATCCTCCCGATTGGATAGTTCTGAAGGGTTCTGATCCATAATTTTTTTACGCTTGTCATTTTCATCCAAATTGTTGGGTTGACTATATGCATTCATGGGATATTTCCTCTGTCAAGTTTCCTTTTAAGGGATGTTTATAGGGTCCTCCTCATTCTATGATAAGGCCTCATAGGAATTACTCGTTCTAATGTTTCTTTTGGACTATGGAGAAGTAGGGTGCCTTCTAGGCCATCTTCTTGTGGGAACTTACTCAAATCCATCTGGGTATTTTGATGGAGGGATTGGCTCTGATTGAAGTTGAACATTGAGAGGAAAATATCGAAATAGGTGTCTATGATCATGACATTTTGGATAGAGGAAGGAAATATGTTCATAGTCGATTGTTTGCACCCATTTTGTAGCTTGATAGCTGAGGAAAATCGATTTTGGTAGACATTTTGAGATTCATATAGACACATAGACGGGTGCAAGAGGTGTAGTGTCCATATTTGGTTATTTTAGATATTTTTACAAAGGATTCCAACGTATTGCCAATGCCTTCCAAGATTTCAACATCCCATAATTCATACGGGAGCAAACAAAGGTGGATCTAAACTAGATCTGTTGTAAAATCCTCCTTTTCAAGGATGAATTGCTTCATTCAGGGCATAAAGTATAACCCTACATAATTGAAAAATAAGGGTCGATTTCAAAAACCCCATCCCAATCTTCCAAGTTGGATAAAATGGTGGTGAAGAATCCTTTGTAACCCAGTTGAAGGTCAATTTCTCCCTTGGGTTTCCAATTTGTTTTGATCCACCATATGAGGGATTTTTTTGTGGGACAAATTCCCATGAATTCGCCTATGAGTATATGATCTTACATGAATTGTATGCTACTCCCAATTTTTGCAAAAGTGATTTCATATTTGGGATTTTCTTTGGCTTTCAGAATGAAAAAGTGATTTATGATTCTAGGATTGATGCACATCTAGTCTCGGGTTGCATGATTTGTGGTCTAAATATCATCATTTAGGTAGTTGTTCATGTATCATTGTGTCCTCCTTGATTGTTGTCTATTGGCCCCGAGTTTCTAGTGATGGGATTTGGTTCAGAGTTTTTGTTGATGGGATCTTGCTGACGACCAACAAAACTCTATTGTAGGAGGGATTTGTTCCCCCTCCTCTAGTCAAATCCATGGAGTGCTGAAAATATCCCTAACCTGCATCAAGTTGGAAATCCATAAACCCTACCACTCTCCCAACTCGCCTCCAAAAAAGTTAAACGACCTCTTCAAGTAAGTTTCATTATTATTTTACTAGAGTGAGATCAATTTTTTTAACCTATTGGAATTACCATAGTCTAGTAGATTTGGACCATGCTCAATAGGTTAGATGTTATTTATTTACAATAATTTAAAAGTGAATGATTTCCTATCGAGAATGTTTTTATACACAAGTTGGATCGACTTTATTTATTTTTCAACTAATCATAATGAAGGTAGAAGGATTGTCACCACCCTAGTCTCTTCTAAGTTGGCATGGATTATTAAATTTATGGGGATATATCTTGTTGAATGGTTGGTTTTGAATCTACTTTTTTGGATTGTTATTACTTGGATTAATCAATATCTACATGTTTTTTCCAAAGGAAAAAAATGTAACTCGTATTACAATCATTAAGTGCATCAAGCAATTATCAAAAAGGAATCTTCTAGAGGATAGTAAGAAGTAACCAATATCTACATATATAACAAGGCTACATGGTAATAAATACCTTACGAAGTATTAATACAAAGTAATATGTTTAACCTTGTGAAAACAATGCAAGAGAGTAATTCATAATAAGAAATTTAAATGTTTAATCAAAGAATTGTGCAGTTAAAAATAGAACCGATAATCTACTACTAATTGTGTGTGCAATTACATTCACACAATAGTACGATATACATATAATTTAATAGTAGCATTCACTGTTATAACCCTAAAATGCACCATACAGGTTTACCTGGCATCAGGCCAACTCATGCCTCTTCCTAGCCAAAGCCATGCTGAGCAATTCCTCAAAAAACCACTTAAAACAAGCAACCCGCGCCCTAACTTCTCACTGGGCGCGGGCAACCGCTTGCTATCCTTTTACTGCATGCGGGCATCCGCGGGCTAGCCCAAAACAGCCCGCGGGTACCTAACAAAGCAAAAAATCAGGAAAGTTTCCGCCGGGACACGAGGCTTTTTGTCAGTTAACTGAAACTCTCCGCCATGCATGGCCGAGAGTTTGCCTAAAACCCTAGCTCTTCCTAGCCTATAAAAGGAGGGGTAGGGGTACTAATCAAAGGAGGAAAAAGGATAACAAAGAAACTCTGCCAAAATTGCCAAGCCTATTATTGTCCCCACCCTTTAGCTTTGCCTTAAGCTTCAGGAGAACTTCATGTTGCAGCAGTTGGAGGACAAAAGAAGAGGAGGATCCCAGGATCAGGATCGAGGAACGGTGGCCAGTCTCAGAACTCATTGTAAGTGATTCATTT
>ML813708.1:61483-75807 GCA_009831015.1 Picea engelmannii
CTTTGTATATAATATAACAACCAATCAGTTAGCCTCCCTATAAAATCTATCAACTATTAAATTTACAAAAGTAAACTCTCTATATGTATGTGTTACTATAGTTTCCAAAAAAAAGGCACTTACGCGTAGGTGAAATGATTATTCTTTTCCTTGTATTTATTTTCTCACATACTTTTGCATCTTTTAAATCTTGTGGATTTTTTAATGTCAATGTGAAATAAAGCTAAATGAACTTTTCTTGAATAAGAAGTTTATGCTAAGTACTCATGTAATGTGCTAATACCTATTCCAATACCTTGTGAAAATAAATAAACCCAAAAATAAAATCATTGCAATGATATTGTAAACCAGAGAAACATCGATTACTATCTCGTGGATAACATATTGATTCCTTTACAAGGAAAGTTGATTTAATTTTAATAGCACTCTCTTGAAGTTTCAATGCACTGTGTATATAGAAAACACACACCACAAAATTCATTAACAAAGTTGATGATATAAATTGTTAATTTAGATATGTAGTTGTATTGAATTTATTAAATAGAAACTTGGGTAATTTCTCTATTATATTTGACCTATTTTCAAAATTATCATTGCATATTCCTTTCATGGAGCAGTTACATAGCTTGATCACATACTATTCGATATACATCCAAATAAAGAATAAATTTCTTGTGGAAATTTCAGTATATATAATAGTTGAGACTCAATTAGGAGTTGGCGCAATTATTTTAGCTATGAGTTGAGTAAGAATCCATAGTAATAATTATGCATACATTGATCACTTCACCATTGCATACATCGATCACTTTAACATTGTGTTGAGCACTCAACACATCCTAAAATATTTTATGAAATTCGGTCACTTTTGGGTACCACTTGTTTTCTTTTGTTTTGCTATATGGATTGAGTCCACTATGGAGGGATGGCTAATTTTGTTTTCATGTCTTTTCATCGATCAAAGTGGATTTTTTTGAACCTGTCAATGTGAAAACCTCTGCGTCTGAAATAACTTGGCATTCTAACTAAGAATCTATAGCTAAAATTGTGACTAGCACGCCTATGTTTGGTGTCGAAAAAATCCAAGTAGGTAAAATGACCACACAGTAACAATAATTGTCGATCGTTGATGTATCATTGACATCGGTAAAAGGAGGAGTAAATTTTCGCTAGTTGTTCGCCAAGAAGATTCAGGAGTTAGTCGATTTCCCATCAACATCGGTGAAATACGAGAGGGATAACATTGACATGAGTCATGATAAACCCTCGATAGCTGATGAAGGATGTGTTTGTTCGAGGTTGGTGAAATCTCAAAGGGTTAAATCATTGAAAATTTTCGTATGGACACATCTCCGATCGCCAACCCCCGATGCACTTTCATCATCGAAAATTTTCAAGGGGATTAATCCAAGAGCACTTGGTTAAGCTTATTCCCAATCATCGATCCTTGATGCTTTTTTGGCATCAACAGGGTAGGATATGTTGTTAAAATGATTAGCTAAGGAAAATTCTCTGATTCTGAATAACACGATTAAACAAGGACGCCAGTTTCAAGCGCTACATGTCTTTGCCACATGGGCATTTCGTACAACCTAGTTTCATCCAGAGTCACCTTAGGTTTCCCTGTGTCCTAGTCACACTTCCAAGTCAGGTTTCCCACATTAGATCTGTATGGAAAGATGGATCGGCGTTGGAGTTTTAGCCAGGAGATATCAACGAATAGTTTTTAAAGAGAATCCCCAACTCCCGATCCCCCAGTTATATTAATGAAACGATGGGATGTTTTCATCATGAGATACAATTAGATTCTACCATTTAATAGTCCAGTTAATGTTTCATTCCACATACGTTGCTACCCCCGTGTGCCAATTGAATAATAGGAATTTGAAATCACCGATAGACCACATTATATCCTGCACCCGCATCGCCAACCTATGATCGAATTTAATTTTAAATATAATGAATATATGGAAGTAGATTTTGTAGAACCACACTCATATGTCAAATTGAATAAATGATGCGACATGGTAAGTATGATCCATGTTTAAATCACTAAGACAACTTCGAACACATCCATTCTCCACACAAGCTTCCATTTCCAGAGCAGCCGAATAAGCAAAGAGAGCATCTCAAGAGTCACGTTTGATTTTCGGACTATAAAAACCAAGTTAAGCTAGTAGAAGAGGTATGTGTTAAATTTTATCAGTTCGACGGTCATAATTTTTATATATCAGCATTCGATCTATTACATAGTGTCTAACTATGTTCTGGCTGTAGGGAAAAATGCCTCCAAGAAATCCAATGACCAGACACTCGCCGAGGACACTGAAGTTAAATGAGGTAGAGATTGGTGAAGGTTCTTCTCCCGATACTACGAGGCAGTTGGAATACGCTCCCAGGGAAGAACCAGTTATTAAAATTTTGACAAAGAAGACATTCATTCAACCCCCAACTTTTGGCGATAAATAAGCGACCACTAGATCTAAAATAATGCTCCCATAGTGGGGAGATCTATTCAATAGAATCAACTAGGAGGATTACCCAAAGTTTACCCCACACAACGACCCATATGTAAGGGCACTCGGCGATCAATTGTTTCTGAGCATTCGACGGTCATGCTTGCACATGGTAGCTTGCTGAACTCCAGTCTTACCCTGCATTGAGACTCTGAGTTGGCTAATTGATCATATAGATGCACATAAGTGCCTCATTAATGATGAGAATGGTGTATGTGTCATATTTTTTCTCCTGACAGAGGTCCAGAAGTATTACAAGCTCAGGGACCTAGAGGATCGGTTGAACACAGACTTCATGGTGAAATTCTATGAATTCCATGACACGAGCCGATTGATGGCCTCATGGTGGAAGGAGGAAAATAAATTTACAAAGAGGAGAAATGGTTTTTATGGCATAGTGAACTTGAGGGAGCCATATATCTACTTGATGGCTCTCATCTACCAATTATATGGGGAAAAGGACTGTGCCAAGTTATCAGAGGCATGGATTCCCCTGGCATACACTGTGGTTATTTCAAGGAGTAGTTTCCACTGGGGAGAAATCATCTCCAAGCAATTGACCACCAATGTATTGTAGGCTCAGACATCGAAAGAAGGAGAAGCTCTCGATTTTCACATGGCCTCATACCTGCTAGATGTAATCTGCATGAGGAATTTCTTCACCAGTATGAATTTAGGATGGAATGTTGTAGAACTGTCTGTTCATGCCTACTTCAACATCCTATGGGAGAAAAGGTAAAAAAAGTCTTACGCCCTTATTTGCGATGAATTCATCACCAGGTTGTTTTTCATTATATTTAAAAAGGAATGCCCAAGGTTGTCTGTAGCGGTCAAGAAAATGATCTCAAAAGTAGGCCACTAGTATCTAGATGAACACACAACCTATATTAGGTTGTTCGGGGCCACCAGAGAACCACATTTTCTCCATTCTTACGTACCAGACTAGCTCATCGTAGGAGAAATATTTTATCATACTATCCTACAGGGCTATAACGCCACTTTGGTAAAGGACAAGAAACGAGCATTTATACCCTACAATTTCCATGTGGGGTTTTATATAGTGAAGGACATGACTCAAGATAAACAAGAGGGTTTGAGTTAGTTGGAATACAGGTTCCTGACAAGACAATTTTTCAAGCATGACCCTAAAGGCCTTGTCCTCCAACATGCTTCACAAGTCTCTTCCTGTTGTCCATACACGCATGACAAGTTCAAAGATGATATTTTTACAGAATGTGTTCAGGATTGGGAGGAGGTATTACAAAGGAAAGCTAACCGGAACATGACCAGGTTCAAAGCTATGAGCATGAATGAGTAGGTTGAAATAATAGAGCAGTCAGCTCAAGAATTTCTCAGGGTTAGAGAAGAAATCAGAGAAACTGAAACCACAGAGGCTCAAAGGAGAGGGTTGTTGTTAATAGAAGGATCCCATAGACTCATTGAACAACTAGAGAATGATCCTCAGATCATAGAAATGATGAGGATCCCCTCAGAAGACCCAATTACAATCAAAGAGGAGCCAAATGGCTCATAGTCAATACAACTAGAGGAAATGACCAGTCTAGAAAACCCCAGAGTTCCATCATCATAGATTAGATCACCGGTGACCATTCCAACCCAGTTTGAAATTCCAAGAACACCAGGTGAAAAAGGTGTGCCAAATCCCATGTTTGATCTAATAGCCATCTATGACGATGAGGAGAGTTCAGAGGTCTCACTTGTAACTATGATACTGATTACAGAGGAGAAGTAAGTTGAAAAAACATCTACTCCAACTCCCGATGCATCATTTAAAAACCCTCCGCAGGGAGACCATGAGGCCAAAAGTGTCTTAGACACTGAGTTTCTCGACCTATCACGGACTTCAAAAGACAACTTCAAAGAGGAGCTAGGATCAGGTGAACAAAAAGAGGAAGTGCAACAGTAAGAAATTGACACTTCAACATCCGATCACCAAGTAAGCACTGAACCTATCACTGACTCTTCAATTTTGGCTGATACCTCATCATTCGATGAACACCAAACATAGGTCAGGCCATCAGAGCATATGAAATAAGTACAGGAACAAGTCCTAAAACAAATACACACAAAAGGGATCCTAGGAAACACTCTAACCTGGGGAGAACAACAAATCCCTGAGCTTGTTTATGAGTTTGTCGATATACGCGAGATCTCTTATGACAGGAAGAGAAAATCTATCATGAAAAGGACCACCAAGAAGAGAAGAATCATGTTGGATAGCTCGATTCTCATCACCACGAAGGAGAATTTTCTCATTACAGAACATTCAAAGACATCTGAGCTCATCGACGTAGGGATGGATATCATTGATGCCACATTGGATCGAGAAAGGTAAGATGAAAAGGAAATGGTCGCTGCACTAAAGGAGCTATATCATCTATGCCATTTGGAAAAATACTATCAAGACTCAACACATGCCATAGTGTTTCTGAAGAGTGAGTTACAAGATGCTTATGCAAAGTTCACAAGAGAAAGACATATTTTCACTACAGGTATAGTTGATTTCCAAGAAGATACCCTTATGGCACTCGCAACCTACAAGTACGTGGAGAGATGGTATGAAAAATCATACCAAGCGGTAGAAATAATTGACTACATCATTGCAATGCAGAAGGGCCAAGACATAGAGGAAAATGGTATTTGAGTGCTAAGGGGTAGCAACAACTCTCTGATCGAAAGCAGTCAAACACTAGGTAAGTATGGCCCAGTAACCTCAGTGGGAGATATAAAATAAGTAGGTCGAGTGTGAAAAACACTGGGAAAAGATAAATCGGGAGATGAAAGGCATTGATCTCCTAGAATTCAGCTCACCCGAAGACTTTGTCGATCTGCATGACATAGTCAAGAAACATGTAGAACAAGACTCAGCATGGGTAGTGGAGATCGTACAGGTGGAAAGCATGGCACTAGGTCAAATACAACAGTTTATGGAACATCTGATCAAGGCTCATGCAATTCTACAACGGTTAAGTGCCAAGGTCATCAAATATAGAGAATAGGCAGTAGAAGTGAAATAAATCCTTTCAACCCTGATGGATCAACGCAGGTTACCGTATGCCAACATATATATAGGCAGAGGGATTTGAAATTTGACAATCAGTTGTAGATGGATACAAAGAACCAACAATTTCGCTGACAAATGAAAGAGAAATAAAACTCGGTCAAAATAATTCGAAATCCACAAATCCACTTCTGAATGGTCTTTGTGAATCGATATATACCAAATTTATACATTGTAAACCCACTAAAGAGATTTGGGACAAGCTTAAAAATATTTATGAAGGAGATTCAAAAGTCAAAGAAGAAAATCTTCAAACTTACAGAGGTCAATTCGAACAACCAAAGAAGAAGGAATGTGAGAATATTGCACCTTACTTCTTACGATTTGATGAAACAGTAAATGAAATCATAGGATTGGGAGAAGAAATTAAAGAATTTGTAATTGTTCAAAATGTACTAAGATATCTTCCTATGAGATTTGATCCTAAGATATCAGCACTAGAATAAAGAGCAGATCTAGACTCAATAAGCATGGAGGAAATACATGGAATATTCACAACATATGAAATGAGAACTGAACAGGAAAATCTAGATATAAAAGAATCAGCTTGCAAAGCATACAAAAGGTCAAAGAAAAAGGGAAACCAAAAGGAAAAATAACATATCAGCAACAGTGACATCTCATAAGATGATGAAGAAGTGGCCAACTTTGTTAGAAGATTGAACCAGGGAACCAACGACAGATATAAAGGTAAGCTTCGATTAATTTTTTTTAATTGTGATGGTATTGGTCATTTTTCTAACAAATGTCCTCATAAGAAAAATAATAGGAATGATGAAGATTACTCAAATATCAAACAAACATATAAAGGTAAAAGAACCATAAAGAAATATTTCAATAAAATCTTTTGCACCAAAGAAGACATTTCCTCATCAGATGAAGATGAATTCAGTGGCAGTGAGATAGAAAGAGTTCTATTCATGGCAGTAGAAGAATCTGATAAAGAAGACACCTAAGAAGAATATGAAGAGGCATAATTTGACTACCGAGAAGAATTGTTGACTTCCATAGAAGTTATAAGAAGAGAAAATAAGAAAAACAAGAAGCTACAAGCAGAACTAGACAAGAAAGAAGACACTCATGAACTAGAACAAATGATCACAAATTTGAAGGTTTAAATAGAAGAAGATAAAAGAATTGAAGAAGCACTCAAAGAACAACTAGAAGAAAGAGGCGGGATCATTGAAAATTTGGAAGCAAAGATTGTCAAATTAAGAAAGGATCTTCAAAAGAAAAATACGCAGAACAACTCAAAAGTTTTGGATGACATTATCAACAGTCAAAAGCCTCATCATGACAAGACTGGACTTGGATACAATCAGATAAAAAAGGGATCAAGATCCAAAACACTAGAACAAGAAACATATCCAAAAATCTATGCAAAAACAATCAAAGGGGATAGGAAGACCTACAAAGAAGATTACAGGGACACTCCTCCACCGAGAATATTCAGATTTTAGAATCAACGACCAACAGATAGGCCTTAGGAAGAAGAAGGGTTCAAAAAATAAACTCCTTTCAGAAGATATTCAACTCCCAGGTATCAAACTATATTTTTTGGTTTAGGTTATGCATGCAATAATTTTGTACATAAAGATATGAATTACAGAGCTAACAACATGAACATAAACAACTTTGAAAGTCATACACAAAAGGGTTATCCAAGAAGGCCTAGTGAAACACATAGAACAAGTTACAACAAGTTTGAATAATTGAGAAGTGAAGTGGAATGATGCAAGTGTAAAATATTTGGACACATGGCCAAGGATTGCAGAATGACAGTTCCTCCTAGAGAACCACAATAGAACAACAATAGTCACAGACATGAATCTCAGAAGAGAACATGGATAAGAAAGCAAAATCAGTATAGCAATGAAGAATGCACACTCGCTCTACAAGATGAGCAAAAGAAACGTGGTTGGTATGTTGACAGTGGTTGTTCAAAACACATGCTAGGTGATAAAGACAGGTTTCTTACAATAAGAAAGGAAAGAAATGGATCAGTCTCCTTCAGAAATGATGATTCAACTAAAATCATTGGAAAGGGCACAATCAGAATTGGAAACAAGAATACCAAGGAAGAAAATATTCTACTAGTAGAATATATGAAACATAATCTTTTAAGTGTGAGTCCAATGTGTGACCAAGGTCATAAAGTTACTTTCGATTCACAAAAGTGAGAGATAAGAAAATAAGGTTTAGGAAAATTGATTGCAGCGGCTGCAAGAACTTCAAGCAACATATATGTATTAAGTGAAATTGGAAATGAAAATTGTTGTCTAGGAAAGGAAGGTGAAAGTTGGCTATGGACTAAAATTGTTGTCTAACTAATAGCCAACTTTATTAGTTAGACAACAATTTGATGAAAATTGTTGTCTAGGAAGATGAAGATGAAGTGATTTATGCTATTAGTTGATGATTATACAATAATGACTGCAGTTTGCTTTCTCAGGAATAAGTCAGAAGCTTTCGAAAATTGCAAGGTCTACAGGGAAATGGTTGAAAATGAAATGGATTCAAAAATCAAAAGTTTGAGATCTGATAATGGAGGAGAGTTCACTTCAAATGAATTTATGGACTACTACAGCAGACATGGAATAAAAAGACAATTTTCCTTTTCTAGGACACCTCAACAGAATGGAGTTGTTGAAAGAAAGAACATTACAGTACAAGAAATGGCTCGAACAATGCTAATGGATTCCAAATTGACAGATATCTTTTGGACACATGTAGTTTGTAACATCCATGTTTCCCCCAAATTGTAATTAATCATAGAATAAGAATTACCATGCTAATGCATGAGGAAAATGTAAATGTATTATTGTTTGAGTTGCCAATAACTGAGTGTGGGGGTGAAGCCTTGAAAGTACTGGCCATGATATCACTAGAGGAAGAACGTGAAAACCATACAAGAGGGTTCATATATCTAATAACCCCAAAACCTACCTTGATAAGGATGACAATCCTCCTTTGAATCCCAAGGAAAGAAAATCAGTCAATGAATAAAGGACCGATGGTTGAATCACCAACCACCCCCATGAATGGAAACCTGGGATATCAGTTCAAAGTACCATAGGGACTTGCAGACCCGAGATTCCTTCTAACATAAGGAACTGGATAGGTTGGAAAAAACCTCCCAAGGTAAGGGGGACACACACACACAGGAGGGGAGACACCCGACACCAGACAAGAGGGGAAGCTCTCCAGAGAATCACGAAGAGAAGGCTGCGAGCTTGATGCCGAAGAGTATTTGAGAAACCTCATCGAGGCCACAACCGAGTGAGGAAGCTCCGAGTTGTAGAAAACATGACCTGAACAGAAGCTGGAATAGAGAGAGAGAACCCTCAAGAATTGTGAGAATTCCTTGGTGATATCATGGCTTGGCATGGGGGTGACCAGAGTGCTAAGAATGAATGCCTTTGTGCCTATGGTCGGGTGGAAGGATGAACACCCACAGCCAGTTGGTTGGCGACGACCTGTAATAGATAAGCATTTTCTTACTCTGGGTAATTTAGCTGTAACTGGGCATGAATTTGGTTATACTGTGTATATTTCAGAAATTGTTCTTGATTTCTGAATGGATATATTGTGTCTCCTTCCTTACTGCTTGACTGTAAAATTAGGCCAGTAAGAGATTATATGGATAGGACATGATTGGTACTCGTAAATGCTTGTGTCCTCTGGCGGCTTGAGTTAGAGCCACGAACTGTGAGTTTGTCAACCTTAGGCATAGTTTCATGTACACATGCCAACCTTCCTAGTCGTCTAGAGTCCCTTGGAGGATGATTTATGTTAAGCTCATGAGAGGTAGTGTAGTTATGCATAGGCTCCCTGCGAAGCAAGTAGAGACCGAGACTCACTCAAGTCCTAGACTTGACGAATGAGCACAAGGGGTGCATGAAAGACTCCTCTAAGAGTCAAGCCCAAGAGAAAGAGTGAAAATCTCTTAATTCCTTCATAGATGAGAAAGATCAGGAGGGACAACACCTTTCGTAGGTGCTAACAAGACCCAATAGTCGGTTTGTAGTAGAAGATCGAAGGCTGAGACCTTTAAGACTTGGAAATCTTCTAAGGAAAAGGAAGAAAGCATGAGCTCAGGGAGGAGCTACAACTACCGTCAGATCTCATGTGGATTTCCGATAGCCATCGGATCCAGGGGAAGCTGCACGAGGTTTAAGCCTCACATACGCAAAGGTGAGGACTCGTCAAAGTCCTGAAAAGATTAGGACCATCCATTTCAGATGACATGTGGCAGAGATCTGAACCCATCGGGATTTCGGATACCAGGAGGTTGAAGGGCCAAGAGTCTGGTCGTGGTGGATTCGCGAAATTGCAAACCCCAAAGTCTCGAAAGATGCAAGCGGTGGAGGTTTCGGGGGAATCCTCGAAAGGAGATTTTGGTAATTCAGTTACTGGGAAAACAAGAGGTAAGAGTTATGAACTCTTGACCCATGAAACCTCGAAATGGTATAGCCGGGTTAGAGTTTGGTGTTTCGGCATTTCAGCACCCGGGATACCCAAGGGTAAGTTTCCTTGTACTCGCATGTCACGAGATCGTGATAGGTGAGACCCCGAAATAGTCTAACGTGGATAAGTTTTGGTGTTTTGGAGTTTTGGAAACCGGGAAATTCAAGGGCAAGTTTCCTTGTCTGCGCATATCCCGAAATCCCGATTTGTGAAACCCCAAAATAATAATAGCGTGGATAAGTATTGATGTCTCGGTATTTCGGCACCTGGGAGATATAGAAGCAAGTCCCTGGTACACGCTAGTCCCGAATTCCCGACTTGTGAAATCCCGATACGGCTTAGCACATGTAGATTTGGTTGTCGGTGTTTCAACACTTGGAAAACCAAAGGTATGAACCCCTCATCCTCTTCTACCACAAAAACCCAGTACACAAAACTCTGAAAGGTGGGATGCCAGGTTTTAATCTGAGGCATTGTTAGATATGACAAACTATTGGTCCCTTTCATACTTCGGCACTTCGAGAGACAAGAGAGAAGAGGAACACATGCATTGCGATTTCTCGAATCACGAAAGCCGAAAACACCTCTCTGGTAAGGCCCATGGTCATAGCCAATGATCACATGGGTAAGGATAAGGGATGGTAGGGTCTGCATCAGGCCCCATAGGAATTTGGGGATTCTGTTCCTCGGTGAAAGGAAGGAAAAAGCCGAAAAATATTAGTTACTGTAGTGGGCGTGTGACAAATTGGTATCAGAGCCAGGTTAAAACACTTGGCCTGCTTGGGCTCATGTACGAGTCGTGTAAGGAGATGTTGTTATTTGCATTTACTCCTTGAGAAGAAGGCCTGTAGATTGAACCTGTGATTTTTGGATTTCTTGTTGAACTCCAGCAAAGGAATTATATTGTTCCTTTGTCAAAATGATAACTACTCTTATAGGAGTAGGAATTCACTAATCAATATTACTGATAAGACCTGAGTGTGAATAACAGAGGTGGAATAAATTTTGCTATGAAGTTACACTAGCCAGAAAAGGGACATGAATTGAGTTGTTTTGTTATAGTGTGACGATGGCTACCTACTAAAGCAGGTAGAGTCTCTTATGTTTGAGATGGTTGGTTAGGTAAGAATTAAGATCCAAATGAATAACTCCTTCATGATTTGGGAAATCTGGTAAGGACTGGTAGGATCCTTAGGAAGTTATGATTACTACATTATTAAAAGACTAAACTCTGAGCCTATAACTCCTCACGATTGAGAGGACTAATGAAAATGTGTAGGTTCAGATTACCTGACCTATAATGGTTAGGATCGACAACAAGGATAATTTGTTTGAGCAAGATTAAGAGGATTCCTTTGGCACTATTGCTAATTCCCAAGAGTGACCCTTGTTGGTTGTTCCCATAAAGAGAGGGTAATATCCGTATGAGTTATGACTATGAGATTTGTCCTGTAAGTAACTTAAAATCTCAGAAGAGATAGCGGGATAAATCCTTCACAAAAGAGTTTCAAATATTGGATAGGATCGAGAGTCAATATCCATTCGGAAAGAACCAAAATGTTTCAAGTTGTTTGATCTCAGAGAAGTAGCGCACTGGTTAGTTGCAAGGAGATACCAGAATTTCGCAGAACCAAAGGACTTGGGATAAGCAATGAAAAATTCGCGAAAAGATCATAGCCCTTGATCAAGGAGAGATCTGGACCATTGATCATCCAGAGAGAATTTTTCAATTTCGGATACCGGGAATCCGAGAGGTAAGAGTTCGAGAGACTAGAGATCCTGGGCCACAAAGTCCCGAAAGTGTCGGGACCATTCATCGCTAGAGGACAAGTGGTGGAGGATTGAGGTTTCGGGAAAATTATCAAAGGGAGCCATTTCGACACTCCTAGTACCAGGGATGCGAAGGGCAAGAGTTTGGAACTCTTGACCCCCCCCGCAAAATACCGAAAAAGGATCAGGGTTGTAGGATGCAGATTGGATCATGGCCGTTGATATCTCAATAGCGGCACACCGATATTTCGAGTACCGAGAGGTCAAAGGAGCAAGGATCGGGCAACCCTTGCATCATGGGATTGTGAAACGTGAAATACTGAAGGCGCTGAATGGATGCGATAGGAAGCCGACATTTCGACATACCAGGATTCGGCATTTCGGAAGTCCTGGAGACGAGGAATCCAGAATCTCGGGGATGAAAACCCCAAAGTCGAAAAAACGTGACATAAAGAGGAGTGGGGCTGTGGTCATATCAGGATATTGGGAATCGGTATTTCAGGAATCCCGCAGACACAAAGTCGAGATGCTTGACATCGAGAGTTCTGAAGTCGCAAAATGCGATGAACCAGGGAGACACCTCCTTGGAGGAGAAAGTCGGGGAGAGACATTTCGGCATTTTGGAGGTCGACATTTTGGCCTATCGAGTTTCGAGAATCGAAGAACTAGAGTTCCTTGCAATAGAAATCCTGAAATCACGAAATGTGAAGTGCCTTTTAGTTCGGATCGTGGTCACCGCCGATGGTCATGTGAGGAGAAGGCGTGAACCAGTATGATGAATACTTAGTTGTGTTCAATTGTACTTGAGTGCATGAGGATAATGCATTGTGAAGCTTCATAATAGGAAGCCTAATATTAATATCAGTAAGGTATGAGTGATATTAAATGTGCAAGTAATGCACATGTATGATGTAAGAAGTATAATTATACTAGAGGTCCAATATGATTTCCCTAATGAGTGAAACGTGAGGCAAGAATTACACTTGCCAAAATTAAATGAATACCATGGATACATGGTTGACTCCATTATGAAGAGTCGCGAAGGTTCCATCTTGAATGATAGCTTAAGGGGAATGTACTCCATTCCCCCAGGAAAAGCCAGTGTAATTAAATGAAAGAGTAAACGAGTGAGGATGCTTTGATGTCATGGTAAGAGGAAAATGTTTATGCCTTTGAATATCACATGAGAAGGACCGTGAACAATCCTGAGATGACTGATTTTAAAAATGGAAATGTATGTAGGCTATGAAATATACCTATGATAGCTACATGCAGGCTTAGGATTATAAAAGGGTTAAGTACATCATAGATGTAAGTTAACAAAGATGCATGTATATATTCCTTAAGGGGAATATTTGGTAGACCACTAAAAGGTTGACTCAAGGTTAAGGCCATCACAAGTGGTGATGGATCTGCAACAAGGAAGTTGCATGTTGAGGGAGTTCCCAGTGGAGGAACTGCATAATGTCTTTGTCAGAAGAATAGAGTCACAACCCTAATAATTGTTGAAGGTTGGACAATGAGTTGCAAGGCATGTCCATGTATAAGAATCCTGGATCACATTTTGAAAGAATCATGTAAGTAATAGAAGACTAATAACTGAATATTGACCATTCTGATAACATAATGGAAGAGTGTAGGATGCACATGTTCATGATTCATTATGAGCAAAGAGTTGCTACTAAAGCATGTTGAATTATCCTAAGAGTTAGGATGAGCCTAACCCAGGGCTACTAAAAAAAAGAGCAGTTGTGGAAACCAGTATGGTTGGTAAGAGGCCAGTAAACCCTTGAGTATGATTGAATGAATAAATGGGTATGTTTAATTGATACGGCTTGGTTGAAGCAGTGATTAAGGAAAGGCAGTGAGACATTAGAGATAACTTGACTGGGCTGAAAAGCCCCAGGTGATGTAGAAAGAATTGGAAGAAGGGGAGAGCCCTCAATTCTTTCCTTGTTGTGCATTACGTTCTATGGGATGAGAAAGCTAGTACATTGATGAACGAAAATGATTTGACACCATAATAATGATGGTTTTAATGCTGTGAAAACAATTGAGAACTGTTGTGTTACACTCATGAAAAACATTAAGGATAATGTGATGAAGTGCATACAGATATGATAGACATGCATGAAAATGTTTTTATTAATTAAACGCTATGATATTTGGAACTGTTGAGAAAGACAGTTGCCAATAATGAACAACCTCAAGCAGAGGGTGACCATGGAAAGGTTGTGGTCGAAAGGTTGTTGACGGGACTATGAAAATCCCGCTAAAGCACTACTGATAAGGTAGAGAACAGAGAAAGGGTGCTAGCAACCAAGAACCAATATAAAGATATATGTTCCTGTGTGGCACAGGGTATGAAGGGATTTGGTAAGAACCCCTTCCGAAATATTTTATTATTGCATGTTATACCTGAAAATTGAAAGGGCAGTTGTATGCCTTGGATACCCAAGTAAGGTATGACTCAGGAAGGAGAACCTGAA